>JZKD02S2396375.1:830846-858025 GCA_000966675.3 Picea glauca
TCCACCACTCTAGGATCTACATAACTATGGCTAGCCCCTGAATAAATTAAAATAACAAGTGGTCGGTTGTTGATCGTACCTTCCACTTCAATCATGTGCGATTGAAATTCTACTTTCTTGTTGTCCAAGGCTACGTAGATCCTCGGCATTCTGCTACCCATATCCTCCACTGTTTTAGCTTGCTGAACAGTATGTACAGTTCTCGCTTTACCATTTTTATGGGGACAATCTATGTACTTGTGGTTTCCTTGACAGCCCCAACACTGAATGGGCATCTGTCTCTATCTTTGTGCTCCCTCTTCAGTCATTCTCAGCTCTCTAAACGATGGCTGTCCCTGAACACTATTTCTGAAAAAGGAAGACTTGTTTCCCTTATGCCTTTGTTCCTTCTTAAACTTCCTTTGATCATTCCAAGCCTTCTGAAGGATAGGCCTTTCTTCTTGCTGTTCATACAAGCATTTTTCCCTTCTTATTGTTTCTTTCATGGTCTTAGGATCATCATATTGAATCTTGTCACTCATGGAAGGTGGCAATCCACTCAGATATCTCTGAATCTTGACAGCCTCATCTTTGATGAATGGAACATACTTCAGTAGTTCTAGAAAACTTCGTTCATACTGATCAATAGTCATGCTGGCTAGCTTAAGTTCGAAGAACTCCCTTATCTTTCTATCATAGTATCTTTTAGTCAGGTATTTCTTCTCGAAATACGTCTTAAATTCCTTCCAAGTGACCTCTTTCTCTCTGATGTGCTGCACCTATACAAACTGATCCCACCACATGGATGCTTTTCCTTTCAGTTGGTACATTGCAATTCTTCCTTCTGCAATTGGAAGTATTTCTTCATGCCAAGTAACCAGGTCTCGACATATTCCTCCTTCTTATGTTCTCCATCCAATGTTGGAGGCTTAATCTTGTTCATCTCCCCTTTCAATTCCTCCTTTCCAAATTTTCGATGTTTTCTGGTAGGGGATGGGATTGAACTACTGTGTGTCCTCCTATCAGAATGTCTTTGGGAGCGACTAAGATGTTGGCTACCACTCCTCGGCCTACTTCTTCTCCCATGGGTTCTATGAATCTTCGTCGTACTTGAGTCTCTTCCCTTCTTGAGTTTCTTCTCTATTCTTTCCAGGCTCTTCAAAACTTTTAAGTTTAATTCACCCTGTCGATCCCTAACTTTCATGAGCTTTCAGCTATCAGCTCGGCGAGATTTGGCCTTTCTTTGCAATCCTTTAATGATTTTCATTATGTGTCCTTCCTTATCCTTCTCTTTTCCATGCCCATTGGAGTTCAATCCTTCGACTCCCAGGTTGACATGCTTTCCTTCCTGTTCGTCTTCTGGTTCGGGGGTAATCTACACCTTTCCCCACTCCATACTTGGCATTGGTTAACTGGAGTCCTGACCTTTGTTGAACTCTGCACACGCACTGTGCAATTAAATTCGAAGTTTGTTAGGCTATTAAACCTTCAGGAACAATCCACAACATTTATAAGCCAATACTAACAAGAACAAAAGACATTTCGATTCAAATAAGTTTTCTGAGCTCTCGTTCGGCTCTGCAATTTTTGGGTTTTTGAAACTTTTATTTTTGGCACTTCGGGATTTCGGGACTTCGGGTTTCTGGGTTTCATTCCATGAGGCTTTCAGACTTGCTTTCCTTTCCAACCCATGACTTCCAAAATTTCGATTTACGTTACCCTCCGGGCCCACATAGTACAGTGGTCACCCACAACTACGGTGGCACATGGCACGTTAATGAGGGTCCACATCGCTTTTTAATGACGTCATCAGTTCCACCACTCTCGCTTTTCTTCTCGACCCACTGGCACGTGGTACACATTCATGTGTCCACTTATATCCCTAGTAAAATCTCACGGTCGGATCTTTCTCACATCTACGACGCAGATTCTTTCGGTGTTTCGGGGTTTTGGGCATCGGAAGTTCATGCACCCACACATCTTGAACTTCCATTTACTGAAATCCAGAAATCACTGTCTACTAACCTACCTGATCCAACAATCAAGTTCTTCTCCCCACGATCTACGGTGTAGATTATTTTCAAGATTTTGGGGTTTCGGGTTTTTGTTTTTTCAGAGGTGCTCACCTCTTCTCACCTCCCATCTCCCAAAACATCGATTTCTTCTGGGGAAATTAACGGTCCCAATCTCCCTTAGATCGATGGTTACAATCCAATCATGAATTCATGTTTTGTGAATTCTCACGAACTCACCTGTTGATTGTTTTCAAGTTACGAGTCAGTGAAAGGTTGATCTCTCTCAACGCGTTCTTTCTGATGGATGGTCCTAACTAATTCAAGATTTTGTGTATCACGATTTCCACGTTCCTATGCAATTCCAAAGGGATTTAAACCCCATGCACACTTTCCATATCTGACGGTCACGAGGGTTCACCTTCCCTCCCGAATAGATCCTAAAGCTCTAGCACTTCTGGTGTGGAGTCTTCTCTCCCTGCAAACTTATACCACACTGGCTGCAGTTTCATAACGTCGCTATACCTCCCGAGCTTTAAAAAAACTCGTCAAGTAACTCCTTGACACTTTGGAGCAAACTAGGGTCTGAAATTGGCCTTCCAGACCCAATTTCCCCTCTCATTCTCGGTCCAAAGACCACTGCACTGGCCCATCTAGGCTCAGTGTCGAAACCTTGGCTCTAATACCAAACTGTAGTGCACCTTTTCAGCTACCATGGCTTAATCGCTCTAAAAAGGAAACTTTAAGACCACTCGGTACATAACTCATACAAGTATTATATAATCCACATGCATTCAAACAAATAAACACATTTTAATAGAGTATTCATATGAGTTACTACCATAATTAACAATCAATAGCATTTCATACTAATTCATATACACAGCGGAAATCATGATAACATAAGCAGCACAATCATGCAAATATTATTAAGGCACAATCAGATACTTATCTTTTAACAGTGATTGATTCCACCAACCAAGTGCATGCCTTCCACGAACCTCCCAGCCTTAGACCTCACTGCTCATCAGCTCAGTAGTGGGTCACCCCCGAGCTGGGACTAAGCTCCACCCCAAGGCAAGGAATTCTAGTCTAGGCTAAGGTTATAGGGAAAAGCAACATAGAAAATATGGAAGGATTCTTCCCAGGATGCCACCTTACGCCCACTACTACCAGACTCTCATTCCCCACAAGCCTGTTTCGCCCGGGAGTATACACCTTCACAAGCACAGTCCATCGGTGCTAACCTCCCTTTCTGGGTCTCGGCAACAGGCCAGATAAGGAAGTCTCAGAGCCTGAAGCTAGTGCTAGACACTCTCTGGAAGAAACCTCTTCCAACAACATCCACCTCCCTCACTTGGAGAGAGATCACACACAGGCTCAATTACAACTCACACTGGCCATCAAACCACATGCAGTCCAGCTCTGCATGGTCACCATAGCCAACTAGAAATACAAACACGGCCTCTCAAACAGGCTCAACAATGGTTTAGTGTCACGGCTTCAAGACAGAGCCTCCACATATAGGTTCGATCAGTTGGACAGAGGATGTGCATGGACTATTAAAGATAGTACATGATTCTCCACTCTTAGAAATGCACGAGGTATATTCTTGCAGGGGTTGGGTTGGTCGTACTATTCAACACTCCCTACCCACTTAGGTAGTCAGGTGGAATGGAGGAGAGAGCCTCTTCACGACTTACCTCATCTATTTTATTTTCATGCATCAGGGTGGACACTTGTCACCCTTGGAACTGCATGCGTTCCATCAACATGCATCCCCCTTTGCACATTTCCCCCTTGTCATGGACTTAGGATAAAAATACAACATATAATGCACATGTTCTTTTTGGAATAATATTAAATATTATTATTCCCAAGGCTTAAGCCCCCTAGGCTAAGCACTTAGCCCCTTTTCCACCTTCCAGCCCCCTAATTACTTACCCTCTCTATGGATGCTCAGTACCCCTTCACTCATTCATCGTGGTCAGTCTGCACCTGGCGATGTTTACAATTTTATTAAATGTTTTGCATACATACAAGTACAAAATTAGGCCCTTGGCCTCCAACCCTTAGGCTCTCTGGCCTAACAATCACATAAGCCACCAGCTTATAAAAAACTTGGCTCACTAGACTATACAACATAATTACAATTCCTTTTAGAACATGGTTTACAATGGGCTCGGCCTTGGGGACACTACAGTACCCAATTGAGCATTCCCCTTGTCCCAACCTTTAGCCATCCTTGTCAAAAGATAAGTATAGAGCAAAGCAGTTGGAGGACAGTTGAAGAGGATCCCAGGACTAGTTTCGAGAAGTAGTGCCGACCACATATTGTAAGTTTACTATTGTGAAGATTAATACAAAAAGGAATACTTTTCCCATCCCGCCATATCATGTGTTCAAGTTGAATGTTTATTTTATGATATTGTCACAACTAACTCAGCAATCAATATATGAAATGCATGCTTGCAACTTTTTGTTTGTTCATGTGTGAATGCATGTCAGCTTTGGGAGGAGGCTTGCAATTATAGAGTGAGTGAAAGAAAATGGATCAACATCAAACGAAGGACTTATGGTAGAGTTATCGAATCTCATTTACACCTTTATATTTCGTGAATGTGGGGTTTTGTGTTGGGAGAATAGCAAAGAGTTGAGGCCTTTGAAATGGTCATTTTCTGCATGCATGATTAGAGCCCTTAAATTCTAAGTCCGTAGGAGGGATTCCCACCCACAACAAGCTTGAAAAAATAAACCAGAACATTCAAGCATACAATGTTGAATTTAGGAGGTTTCTTCAAGAAAATGAAAAAGAAAAGATCAAACTATGACTGCAACTACAAGCTATGGAGGAGAAAGTTGGGGAATGCTCCGTTATAGGAGAAGCATAAAGTCCCTCCAAGTCGATCAAACCAACTTGTGGTCATGGAAGGTATACTAGTTATGATTATTTTCATGAAAATGTTGATGGTTGAACATATTTTCAAATAATAGAGGATTCTCTCCAGACACCAGGGAACCAAAGTGGTTTCCTAGAAGCTGCATCTACAACTTCATCCAACTGAGAGGAGTAGTTGGCCAAACTTCAGGAAGATGATCAAGTATCACAAACATGAATGGAGGTAAAGAATTATCCATGTTAAATTACTTCCCTTATTAATGATAATGCCTCTTTTGGGGTTTTTGAAAGGCACAACAAGAGCATTGGCTTGAATTTGATGAGAAAGATGGGGTATAAAGGAGGAGGTCATGGTATCGATGGCCAAGGCATCATTCAACACTGGAGGTTGAAGGAAGACCCCAATATATGGGATTGGGGTATGGTGAAAAAGTAGTAGAAGAAGAGGATTGTTCAATCAAAGAGCTGAGATCATCCCCAACACCATCTAAGAAAAGCAATGGCACATCACTTTCTGAAAGTGATAGAATGAGCAAGAGATTCCAGAGAAAATCAATGTCTCCTCAAAAATCTTGGAACAACAAGAGTGTTGCATTTTTCTAGAAGAGAAAATTCCCTTACAGTGAAAGTGAGATGGACATGAAGTCATGTAACTATTGCAATCACTACAAAATGGGAGGACATTGGATCAAGAAATTTTGGAAGCTCCATCCCGAATTTATTCCAAAGAAGGACAAGCAAGTTATGGAGGAACTTGTGAAGAAGAAAACAAGAAAAGAGAGGAGCATGCCAGTAAGATCCCTGAAGTAGAAGGACAACAGAGAAGGCCCATGGATAACCTATTTTGAGTAATTGAGGCATAGGGCTCCAGAATACCTCAAAAATCAAAGCTCCCAAAATTCAACGAAACTAGCACCAAGTCGAAGAGCTCATCAAGAGATTTCCAGCAACACAAACAACTTGTCAAATAAAGTCTCGACGAAAAATATATGTCCATATGAAGTTTTCGACAAACAAAGGAAACTAGAGAAGTCCGTATAATTTTGATGTCAGCATGATGTTATCATGTTGACGTAGCAGTGACATGGAATACCATATAAATGAAGTAAACATGACGTGTCCTACTGACTGGGCACTAACATGGAAATAGGTAATGACGTGGTAGCATAGAATGATGTGGTAGTACAAAATGATGTGGAAATACAATGATTACATCATCATCGGACGTGGCATCACAATTGGTAGTTTGTATAAGTGACGTGGTGTCCAGTTAGTAGGTGATGTAGAGTTGATGTCAGAACTGATAGTGCAGGTGATGCCAACAGTGACTGGGTGTTGATCAACTAATCAGGTCATGCCAAGTGGGCCAATCACAGGCTACCATGTGGCAACCCAAATTTTCCCAATGAGGGTTGGGAATGAGAAATATAAAATAAAAATGAGCCTAGGCCGACCGACACCAAATCCGACGACCTAATCCCAAGACAGAATATGTGGTGCCAAATCAAAAATGGTGGTCGGCGGAACACAACCCAACAATTACCAAACAACGAAACCAGAGTTTAATTTCTAGTTTAGTGTCAGCGAATAGACCACCAGGGAGTTGTAACCAGATTAAAAAAGGGTGAGATCCATGACATTTGACCCCAGGACCTTCACCAATAAAACCTCTAAATTTGGCGCCAATTTCCAATACACCAAGTGGTGTAGCTTGGTAAGTCCTTCACCCAGTTTTAATCTAAACCACAAATTTCCATCTGACAGGAATATTTGTGCACCCAGCATGGGAACGAATTTTGACATTTTGTAGGAGCATTTAATGCAGAGAGTATGGCCCAGTAGGCACAGAAAATGAGGCAGAAAGCCCAAGAGGGGTCCAGAAGTCACAATGATGGAATTTGATGAAAGTACGGTCATTTTTTGCTCAAAGTTTCACCACGAATCCATTGGTGCAGTAAGATTTTGGATCCGAGCAGTGAATTTTTGGGCTCATGGCAGAAGCCCGTTTTTGTCATTAATGCATGGAACAATTTTTGAGGCATAGTTGCACCTTTCAGAACAAGTCAAGTTTACAGTAAAAATTTGTAGAATAATGAGACATAATTGTTGGTGTTGTGTATGAATATATTTGAGAAGACTGTTCAACACCTTGGAACGAAAACCAATTTAAGTTTTATGCATTTATGATTTTTTCCTCTTTTTCAAAATTTCAAGAGGATGAATGTATGTTGTAGATTCGGGTGCTCTTTCAGTGTTGCAGCAAGGCATGAAGATATGAATTATTGCAGGAGATTCATTGTTTGAGCCTTACATGCAAACCGAGATGGTGTGGTAAGAGGCCATTTTGACACTTCAAAAAAAGTAGTCATGTTTACAACCAAAAGTCTCAGAATTGCGAGATGAGTATGATAACGATAGAATTTACCTTATGTATTATGTTGCACATGTTTGTAATGGGGAGTTTAAAAACCATAGAGTTTACCACTAATGCACATTTGGGGGTATTCTCCTTAATGTTAAT
Organism: Picea glauca; assembly: GCA_000966675.3. Lineage (NCBI taxonomy): Eukaryota > Viridiplantae > Streptophyta > Pinopsida > Pinales > Pinaceae > Picea > Picea glauca. The sequence continues at coordinate 838,258 of JZKD02S2396375.1, forward strand.
GATGTTAAAGGGTGTAATCAACCACTCTTGAAAGTGATGATGAGAGTGACATACATTTTTTCTATGCTTAAACCTCGTAAGCCTTGTTGGAAACATTGTAATGGGTCTTATAGCCACTATTGAATGAGAGACATTGTTTTTCCTAGGCCTGTTTTGGCAATATTATAATGGGTCTTGTAGGCACTATTGAGTGAGAGACACTATTTTTCCTAGACCTCTTTTGACAACATTGTAATGGGTCTTATAGCCATTGTTCAGTGAGAGGAATGTTTTTTCCTAGGCCTGTTTTAGCAATGATTGTAAAATTGTCCATGAGTGTTTATAAACTCCTGGAAAGTATGGTATTGCTTTGAAAATTGCAGTGTTGTAATCCATATATTGTTAGGGACAGATTTGCATTGATGCAAGTGTTGGCATCGATATCCTCATTTAGAAGTACAAAGGTGAAGGAGAAGAAGGGTGCGACATTTCAAAGACATTTGTTATGAAGATCAAGGAATCAACTACAATTTTTCATTGGTGCAAATGTCGGCATTGGCATCCTCATTCTAAGATACAAAGGTAAAAGAGAGGAAGGGTGCAGCCTGTTAGAGGCATTTGTTATGTTGATCGAGCAATGGGGAAGTGTATCTTAGAGTGTAAGACTCTTCCTAGAAGCTAGTTGCAGAGATTCAAGTCACAGTTTCTCTCCATACTTTTGGAGGACCAAAAGTGCTTTTTGTGGGGATGTGTGATCCAAGAGGATCTCCACACAAGGATTTATTACTTTTCACATCATGGAAAAGATCATTAAAATTTTAATTAATGATAGGTGACAAAGTTCAAAAGGAATGTTTAATTCTTCATATTGTAAAAATGATTAATATTTTTGAGCATAATGTGGTCATATATTTTTCATTTAATTTGTAAAAAGGAAATTAAAATTAAGTGAGAAAATCCAACTCACAAATTAGTTTCCTAGTTTTAAGGGGAAATTAGTTTTATGTAGGAATCCTACCTAACAAATTACTTTCCTAATTTTAAGGGGAAGTTGGGAGTCTTGTGAGTTGGTTTGTCATTCTTCCTCATTTTATCACAAGTGGTTTCCTACTGTCACCGGGAAGTTTAGGTTGGCTGAGGCTATTTTTTTTTTCATTGAGTTTTTATTTAGATCCTAAATTTTTGGATCTTGTCTCCTTGAATTATGGAGAGAGGGAAACTATATAATTTCCTTATGTAAGCATTGAAAAAGTAGGGCCACCTGGAGACCATCTTTGAGGCCCCTATAGGCCCCTTTGATAGATTTATGCATGGAGAGGAAAGTAGTTCTTTTGGTGTCTAAAGAAATGTCACTTATGTGAGAGCCTTAAGTTCTCTTTGTACAAGAGAAGGCTTCTCTGGGATTTCCTCCTTGTAAGGAGCATATGCCACATTTTGTGAGAAGGTTTCATCCTTGCGATTCATATTCCAAGCAGATCCAGAGATGTAGCCATCAAAGTCTGGTGGACTCCATTAATACATGGGTGTCAAATTATATGTTTGAGTTTTGTTTGCATTCTTGCTTGGTTAAGTAGAGATTTAATTACACATATGCACCTAATTATGAAAAATTTTCTCATGTTAATATGGAATGCTTAGAAACTATTTGCTCATGCTCACATGCAATTAATTGCCAATAAAAGGTCCTCATTGGAGTATTTTTGTAGAGAAAGATATTATAGAAATTTCAGATCACCTATTAATAAAGGGGGTACATACCCTGGTAAGTGCGAGTTGATTATCTTAAACACACTGTGTGATAAAGATAAATTTTAAATTTTAAACCATTGAAAATGTAAATTAAGGGATTGTAATTAATTATCCTAGAGCTCTTCCCTATAGAGGAAGAATGCTTATCACCTTAAAAAAAAAATGAAAATTTGATATCATTTTACAAAATTCAAAATCCGTTGGGGAAGTGAAAGAATTGAAAAATATGACAATATGGTAGCACCAACAATGAGGAAATTCTACAAAGATTGTAATCACTAATGATTATATGGTTTGAAGCACTAAATGAAGTGAAAATGGAATTATGGTTGAGTAATTTTATAAAATTTATAAGTAAGAGAGCCATTTGTTAATATACACTATTTCATTAGTAAGTTATTAAGTGCATAATAATTTTTTTGTATTGTTTAAATAAATAAAAAATTATAACAAAAAGTGTAAACCTTATTCAACACTTCTTACATGCATCCATAATGTGAAAACATTCACTTGCCGTATATAGGAGCACGCTACTAACTTCAATTTTTTAAAAATAAAGTAGATATTGTATAATAAAACGATTAATCCTTATCCAATTCATCCTATATAATGATAGATCAATGTGTTTATGGTTTAAAATATGCACCAACTAAATTTTTATCATAAGATAATAAAAACAACCTATGGGGGTGCCTATAGTGAGAACACACCAACGCACTTTGTATGTGATCATACCAATAAGTGTTTGTGATTTTGTTAAATAAAAATCATTATTGTATAAAAAATATCTAATTTTTTTTTTTTGGTATGTTTGATATAGTAAGGAAGTGATGCATTTAATATTAGAGTATGCATAAACTTGATTAAAAGCCATAGTTTACTATAGAATGGTAATAAGGATTATTGATGTGCCTATAAGTAGAAATCCCATGTGTATCCTATATGTGAGCACATCAAAGTGCCGAATAAGATTTAAGTGGGTTAACTGATTTTTTTTTTCTAAAACCTTTGGTCTCTCTTTTCTTTCAATAACCTCTACTATAAATCAAGAAGAGATATGTTTTTGGGAGGTTCCTCGAAAACCTATGTTACCTATGTTAGAAAGTGTTTTCTTTGTAGTGATGTGAGTACTAATTTTTAGTGTATCATGAAATGTTCTTAATTTTCCATTTTTTTTCTTTTCATAGCCCTAAAAAAATTCACAAAACCAATACATCACAATGACAATAAGCAAAATTTCAACCAAACCATGAAAAAATAAAACCAAATCAACCAATACAATCATAAAACATGAAAGCATAAGATCAAACCTACCATGATAATGTACCATTATATGGAGTTACATCATTGAATGTCACACCACAACTTTTTGGTTAAATCACCTTAAATACCAAAAAAAAAAAAAAACAAACCACTAACCTTAACATAAAACCTAACCTCAACTCCTAATAGGTGGGGTTTTTTCTTACATCTTCTTTATGTTTTTTCATTTTAATAATATTGATATGTAAGGTTGGATATGATAAGATGAAATAAAAAAGATATAAATAATATCTTTTAATATAGCTTTAATGAATGTAATGGTTACGAATATGTCTTTTTTTCTAAGAAATTACAAGTTCAAATCTAAAAGGGTAAGGTATACATACCTTGTTAGACTTTTACCAATCAAACAATCAAATAACTGTATAGATAATCAAAACTGACTTTTACCGTTCAAATAACTGTATAGATAATCAAAACCATACATGCATGATGGCGGAGACATCTACAAAGTGGTGGTCATAGGCCAGAGAAGTTCCTCAAATGCGAATATAGTTGAAATATACGATTCCTCTGTAAAAACATGGAGGATCGCGGGACATATTCCAGGAGATCTGAATACAAAGCATCACATAACCTTTTGCGATGGTTATTTTCACTGTTTAGCTGTAGAACGTCGACATAGGATACCCAGGATACTGATTTTCAGCATCCAAGATGCAGAAGAAATGCGAATGTGGGTAGAACCAATGCCGGAGTTGTTAGAGAATAATGGCAGGCGAATGTACGCTCTCATTACCTGTGGATCGCAGCTTCTGATGGTGTCGAATAATACTGGGTCGGTTATTATCTGGGAATTTCATAAAAGCTCCTCAGATTTTTCTTGGTGGTGGGAAGAGATTGCCGGGATGCCTGTATGTCTTAACGAGAGACTGAACTGGTCTATGTGTGCAGTGGGGGATTGCGTTTGCTTCATATCAATGAGTGAAACATCTGTGGTGGTTCTTGTTTACAATTTGAAAAAAAAATCATGGAATTGGCTTCCCATCTTGGTTCTTGTGACACCACTCGTATCAGTGGCATGGCCTTTGAACCAAGGCCTGACATCAATATCGCGTGAAGCAAAGTATGGCACAGATTGAACGGTGAAGTTCAATTCTTATAAGTAAAGTATCAAACTGTTTTTATTTCGTGTTGTTGTTTGGAATTTTGAGTGGTGTAATGACAGGGGTGGGCTTGTGTAATTACGTCGAAAGGTGTATATCTATTGGCAATGGGCATGATTAATGACCTTTTAATCTAAAATTCTAATTTGATGGCTAACAATTGAAGATGCTGGCATATTTTTAGTCATCCTCCCAAATCAATGAATGTGATTTACTTTTCATAACTTCCTTGTATTTTTGAATGCATCTGTTAACCGGTTTACTTTTTTAGATTATTAACGGGCACTACTTCAACTTCCTCCTGTCCATGCATCTCAGCTGTCGCGTGTTTCATATTCTATGGCTGACCAACCCACCATCTCAGCTGTCCGCGTGTTTTATATTCGATGGCTAACCAACCCACAGACCATTTCATTTTCAAACGTGGATATCTTTCGGCATTCTCAACTGATACCTTTCAACGTTGTCAAATGCGAATTAGCAGCTGTGCTAGTTACTGGTACATTAAAATGAGGTGTCATAAAGTTTTACAAACGGGCCCGTGTAGTTGAGTCGTAGTTTGGTGCTTCTCTTTTGGTTCTATTTGGAGTTCTAAGAAAGTTAAATAGTTTTTTTAGTTTTGATATTGATAGTACTGATAAAGTATTCGAAAAACTTGGATGTTTGGAAACCTCATATATAGTTTACATTTAGAAACATTTTCCAGCAAGTATATTATATTATGCGTTTCATTTTTTCGTATTTTTAATTTTAATATAATTGTTGTTAATTTAGTTTTAGAGAAATTGTTTTGATTTTTTAAATATAATTGTTAATTTAGTTTTAGAGAATTTTTTTTTTAAATATAATTGTTAATTCCAAGAGAGTAGTTTTAGAAAAATTGTTTCATTTTTTAAATATAATTGTTAATTTCATGAGCGTAATTCCATGTGTAATGTAAATATGTTATTGTATACGTTTTGAATATTAATGAATATAATATTAAACTACATTTATCCTTGTCAATGGATGTGTGTGTTCTCAGTTAAATGGACGCTTGCATTAATGGTTTATGTTGTTATTGTGGTAATTGGTTGTGAATGAATTAATAAGTGATAGCACGACTCGATTCTTTATCTTCTTTATCCCTTTACATCTGACACAAGTGTAAATGCTCTCTGACACAAGTGTAAATTCTCTCTGTCGTACTCATGGCATCTTGAGTGAGACCTTTTTTAGTCCTCAACTAATTATTGATATGTTGAAGCCTTGGGGTTTTGTTTGTCAATTCTTAACAAACCATAGGTCATCAACCGCCCATAGATAGGAGATATTTGCGTAAGTGAGGCAACAAGTGGTTCCAATTGAAGCTTTTGTATTGAATGATGGAGGGATAGAATGAGGTGGAATCCATATCGAGAGGAAATATAAGGCTATCTGCAAAGAAAGATGAGTTTGGACAATGAGAGACCAAGGGTTTGATAACCCACATTGAATGAAGGAAATAAAGATATATCTACAAATATTTGCATGATATTTTCTTTGTTCAGTTTCCCTGTTTATTCTATGAATGATTGAAGAGGAATACAACCATTAACAATTCTCTAAGAGTAGAAGAACCATTGGTCTAGTACCATATTATAGTCAACCGAATCAAAGCTATGAATAATAATTGGGCTAGAGAAATCAACTTTTGGTTCACAGTAAAGGAGGGATACATTATTGAGTTCACCATCGTATATATGATTCTTTCAATGAGGTTGAAAGAAAGTTTGTTAAAGGCCCTTAGAAGAGGATGTTGGAATAAATCCCTCTATAGATCAAAATGTTGTTCATAGAGAAGGGTTTTATGTGCATGGAGCCTTATCAGGTGGTCGAGTATATCCCCTCTCTCTTAGGGGGGGTCAAACGAAGGTGGATATATAGAGAGAAGATGGATCTGGTTGATTGGATCTAGAAGATGTTGAGATGACGTGAGAAGATAATGGACCTACAAGATCAAAGAAGAGAAATAGATGAGAGATATGAAAGACAAGTGAAAAAGAGAGAAAATAAAATAGCAAGGGGTGAAAGACAAGGGGCCAAACATAAAATGAACATGAAGGAGACTGCACTAGGAGGGTGTGTAGGAGGGAGTGCTATGTGATAGAGGAGCAGATAAGGATATACGACAATGTAGAGATGCAATGTGAGGAGTAGGATATCAAGTGAGGATACGAGGAATAGTGGTAGTAGGGTTAGAGGGGGGGAATTTAGATCCCCTTGGGTATCAAGAGATATCGCAACATCGCACGAAGATGAGGTGCATGATAGAGGCACTGATATAGGATAATATGGTAAAGAACCCCTTAGGGAATGGGAATAGGCTTTATATATTGTGAATCGTCTTTCATGACTACATAGCAAAATCTCACTAGGATCCCTCATAGGAGATGATGAAAGATGATGGAGGGACCCCATCTTTGAAAGACCCCCCTTGCACATTTGTAACCAAGAATAAAGAAAAAAAATCATAGACATAGGAGTAGAAGAAGGAGAATAAAGAAGAGAAGATATGAGTGAAGAAGAGGTTGAAGTTATCAATGCTTTATAGGGAAAAAATTTTAAAGCAATATCACCGACAACTAGTACTTAGTTGTGAGGACACAACACTGGAGTGAGGATGGTGAATAAAGATACAACGATGAGGTTACATGCATTCTATGGGAAATGTAAATATGATTTAGAACATGCTTTGTTCACATGCAAAGACATATGATTTGTGAAGCGGGTCATTGCCGAAGCATCGGAGATCGTGTAGTTGGAGACCACTTTAAGAGATAAATCATTAATGTGGTCTATGAAATATAAGGTTTCTATACCTATCGGAAACACTAGGTCCCAGATGGAGATTAAGAGAGGTATGCTTAGGGAGTTTCAGAAGCCTAAGATAGAATCAAAGTGCATTACAAAGATCAAAGAGATAAAACAAAAAGATAAATAAATTGTATGGGACTATGACCAATGGTTCAAAATATTGTTGGATAGGATTACATTTTAGATCTAAGATGGTTAACACATGGAGTGGTTCATTGCAGGACTACTACCCCATATTCCATTCCTGCTCACCCAATGAAAGGTCACTACTCAAGAAGAGGTTTTGGATATTGTGATGCACCTGGAAGTGATGCTAGGAGGTGGCAAGACATTAGCAGGCATATGATATGTGCAATCCCAACTCAAAGATATCACAATGTAGTTACAATACATGGAAAAGGAAAAAGTGGTGCATAAGTACGTATGGTCTACAACATTCTAGAAAGAATGGCACCACCTCAATGTCCTACATTGGGAAAATACTTTGAAATGGGTGTTCTGAATCCATTTCTGACTATGCCTCATACCGAGTGGTGTGAGATTTGTAGATAGTGGGGAGATGTAACTCCCCACTTCCAAACACTTCATAAGTACCAAAAGACTATGTCTACTCCATTTTTTTAGTTCTTCAAATCCTTGGGGCATGATATAAACAAATGTCAGTCGCTTAAGTTGACCACGCCCATGATGTCTTTTGGGGCCAGGAAGAGTAGAAAGGTGGTGACCATGGAGGTGCAAATAGAGATGGATATCAAGGAGGTATGAGAGACAAATATGGATGAGGAAGAGGATGAAGATATGGTGGAGGTGGAGGAATATTGCCTTCTTGTATTAATTATGGTAAGTTGGGCCACATTTTGATATTTTGTACCAAACCATGCACTCTTTGTGGGTATTGTTATAATACAAAGCATGCCACTAAATATTTCCCCAACTTGTTGAAGAAGAGGGAGGAGAAGAATTCACATTGCAATATGGTGACTATATATCCACATGAGAATAAAAAGAAACATCAAGAAGCTGATGTGCATGTGGTAACCCAAGAAGGATAAGAAAATCCATGCGATCCCCTCCCATGATTGATGATATGTAGTATAATAAATTTATGCATGACACACAAAGGGATATAGAGGAATATAGAGTGCACAAAGAACTGGAATGCTCGACACAAAGGTCATTTGAGGAAGATTGGGTGCATGAGGAGGTGCAACACATAATTCGAAGATCCTTAGAAGAGGCCTAAGTCCCTAAATAATTGTAGCAGGCAACAAAAAAGGCATTGGAGGAAGCTCGTGTGCATAAAAAAATATAATGCATGACACAAAGGTCAATGGAAGAATATTTTAGTTAGGAAGAGGTGTGAAAAAATGAACAAAAGTTAATATAGGAGCACATCTATGAAGAGATGCAGTGCACGACATGAGGGGAAGCAGGGAAAAAAGTTGGGCACAAGGAACCAACCGAGGTGAAAGTAAGTAACTTTGTTCCATGTTGTTTGAAACTATTAAGTGATCTCGTTGCTGCAAGAAAGTTGACAAATATGCAATCAATATGAATGGGAGAAGAAGAAACAATAACAATATATGCCCCTCTACCAGAAAGATATGCATGTCAGGTGAGTAAAAAGAAGTGAATAGGAAGAGAGTTCAATATGACAAGTGAACTCAAAAGATACAACATGGATGGTGTCATCCTGGATTTTGGATCTAATGTGAACATATTACCAAAGAAATCATGGGATTTGGTGGGAAATACGAAAATAAAACATAGAAGACACATAATAAAATAAAGACACATATATACATGGTTCAACCAATATGCGTTATGTCCACTAGAGAAATTACTAGTCCTTCCTTTATTATTATCCATCAAATGAAGGGATGCAACCTGCAACACACCCACTTTCACTTCCTATTATTTTCTCACAGTATCCTCTCTCACAATAGAATATTCACTTTCATACACAACCGCAATACAATTACCTCATAAAGAAAATAGTTTTTCCTTCTAGGCAAAAAAACCTTAGCATAGATTATATCGTTAGATCCAGAACTTAATGATGAATGGTTCAGATTGACTATGAAATTACAATATTTTACAAGACCATTTTCTCAAAACATTCTCTTCAGGGGAGTTTCCCCCGAACCCATGCTAGTGTGGGATCCATAAAGTGTCTCACCCCCTGGAAATAGGTGTGGGGGAGCAAGCCTCCCACACCCCCCCATTAGGAATTGGAATCCAAACACTATTGAAACAATACCTCTAAATCATGAAGATAATCGGTATGCACAAACAAAAATCTCCCACTTGGAGACTGATAACAACAACTCCACTGTTGTTCGAATATGATCCACCTTAGACACCTTAGACATAGAAATATTCTCATATTCACCTTCATAATTGAAGGCCAACTGAAATTGAGCAGGAACTTAGTTTCTCCCTAGTTAATACCTTTGTTAACATGTCTACAAGATTCTGGCTAGTATGTATCTTTTCCAACTTCAGTTGTCTATCTTCCAAAATGGATCATATGAAATGGTACCTGAGCTATATTTGTTTAGTCTTAGAATGGAAGTCTAAGTTATTTGCAAGATGAATGGAACTTTAGTTGTCACTAAACAACTTTTGATTCCCCTACTTCTTTCCCAATTCTTCCATAAACCCCTGTAACAAAATCATGTCTTTATTATCCTTTGTAGCAACAACATACTTTGCTTCCATTGTTGAAAGTGAAACAATATTTTTCAGTTTCGAAAACTGTCTTAATATTGTTTCATATATAGTGAAAACATACCTTGTGATTCTCCTCCTTCTATGTTTATCACCTTCGATATCCATATCAACATATCTCTGTAGAATAGTGCTTGGACCTCCAAAATATAATGCATGAGTAGAAATATCTTGGAGGTACAAATAGAAGGTATGTAGCAATATCCTAGAGGTACAAATAGAAGAAGACACTCCTTTGGAAGAGAAAGTGACAAAGATAAGTGAACACATTCAGGGATTTCATACAAAGATAGTTGATTTGGAATCTTGCACAACACCAACTACCCCACCAGAAGAAAGGGAGCAATGGGATAAGATAGACATGACCACCGTGGAGACAATTAGGAGTTTGGATGAGGAATTTGCAAAGTTATATGAGTAAAGTACACAAATGTGGTATCATTTGATGGAGGATGTAGATTTACAAGGAATAGAACATATATTATCAGTTGTGCGGGAGAAGGCACAAAAGTTCAAAGAAACAATAACCACTCTTCCAACAACATAACAAATGTCTGCAATAGTTAAGAATAGGTAGTTGTACCTCATTATAAATTAGATAAGATATGAACAACATAATCTCATGTAAAATCTTGAGCCACTGCATGAGGAAGCATATTGGGTGACAAAAGAACTTACACTTGCATAAGGAATAGTAAATAAATTAGTGTAAGACAACACAGGGAAACTGAAGACCATCATTATCGTACAGATAACATAGAGGATTTTGGAGCAAGAATCACATGCAAGAGAGAAGGTCGCAACAACAAAGGAATTTTTTCATAAGTTTTTTGCGACGTGCCAAGAAGCATAGTGGAAGGATTGAGTGGCTCGGAGCGAGCCATATGTGAGTGGTGGGGGACTGATGGGATAGGATTTTTGGACTAGTTTAAGGAAATTCATAGCGTGCACGACGGAAGGAGAGACAGTTGGCACACTTTCATAGATCAATGGACGCAAAAGAAGGAAGACCATTGTAATCCGTTAGGCATTTTGGGTCCATTGATACATGCTAATCCCTATTGTAATTGTATAAATATGTAAGGGTTTAGGGATATATGGGTAAGAAAATCAATGGATGAATAACGAAGTAGGAAAGTATGTAAGTAGAAAAGAGCGACAGAGAGAGATAGAGGGATAATAGAACGACAAGGAAATAATGTATGAGCGCAGTGGGCATATTTTGTAATGGATGTTCTGAATAATATATTAATTTTTCAGTTGTTGTGGATGTGTCCAATCTTGGGTGAACCAAGTTAAATCATGGTGTCTATGTGTTATAATGTGATTTTTCTAGTTATAGTGCATATGATATATGTTCTATTGCTATGAATATGCTACATGTTGTTACTATGTTTCTATGCACATGATATAAGGTATATTGAATAGATGTTAGGTATAATGGTTAGAAGGACTGCCTCCCATCCCTTCATCACTACGAAAACCTGGTTCCTACATCACCCATAAATACCTTTGGTGAGAACTCAATGCTTGCGGGTGATGCCAAAAGGGCCAGTATTTGAGGGTTTTGTTGGTGAATTCATGTTGAACCCCAGATCTTCCCACTACGCACCAAAAATCACATAAATGACATTAGCAAAATATTTAACAATAAGAAAATGTTTTGGTGAATAAATGTGATCATGACTTGGTAAAATTATTAATCGAATCATAAAGACAAAATGCTAAATTGGACCCTACTCTTTCCTACAAATAGAAATCATTTTTTAATCTTGAATCTATTTTCCAAGAGATGGGATGATCGATAACCTTATTGTTGATGTTAGTGGTAGCATCAAACATGTATTTCCGCATAGGTCTATGTGTCTAGACATGTAGAAATCGTCCAAAGCCTTTTATCTTTGAATTTACCTTAGTTAAAGAACTTATTAAAGTAAATTGGTTTTATTAATTAATTATTTAAGTTATTTAAGGAAATGCTAAAAATTAAATTTTAAACTTAGAAATTGATCAGGTGAGAAGTAATCTCAACCATTAGTCACTTTGGATATTAGGTTTAGGTTATAACTCAAGATTGTAACATGAAGGCTAGGGTAAAGGAGAAGACACTTGAAAAGAGTTTTGTTGAGAGAGTCCACACAAAAATGGTTGGATCATGAAGGACTATGAGTCAAGGAGATCCTGGATAGGTGGAGAAGCACTTCCATCTAGAGATCAGGTCAAGGAGAAGAGAGAAAAAAGGCAGTCGCGTGTGTGTTTCAGTTAGGGGAATCCACGAGAAATAGTTATGTCGTATGGAGATTTTCGCATAGTATTTCCATACGTGTACATGAGTTTCAGTGGTGACAGTATTGTCTACACGGGTGTTCAGAAGGGACGGTTGCATATACCTCAAAAAGTCTGCAGATCTAGTTTGTACAGTGAAAAAATCTTTTCTAGTTTTTTTTGCAGTTGTATTTCACTTAGTGGGCCATTATCTGTGTTATGGGGTCCCTAATTTTAGCATAATAAAATCATTCTCAACACTAGTTTTCCCTCCGGGGTTTTTCTAGAAGTATCTACCCAAATATATTGGTGTTTATGTGTGCATGATTTGGTTTCCAATTTTTCTTCTGCTATCTTTATTTGAGTTGAATATTCCAGCAGTGTATTTTTGTTTTGTGAGCTTCTAATATGATATGCAATAAGAAAAACACTAGATAAAAAGATACCTAGGAGTTGGGTTAAGACGTTTTCCAACATGGTATCAGAGCACACACTTAAACCAGATCTTAGATCCATAGTTGTTGATTGTAGATCTATCATATCTATATGAGATCTTAGTAGATCCATAACTAGTGGGAAGAAATCGAAGGATGGATTTCATGGAAATAGATGTACTGAGGCAGAAGTAGAGTTTTGCAGGTTCATGGGGCTATACACAGGTTACAAAAAGGATATTATCATACATCCACGGTTGTCTTATGACATATACGCATATACACAAGTTGTAGTAATAAAAAAAACATACATACTCAGGTTCCAGTGGTGACAAGCGTGTATAATTCCGTATAAGTCAGTACTAGGACAATTTTCAGAAACACAACAAGAAGAGGATCAAAGCAGAGAGGGTACTCTTGGATTCTGTGAAGGATCATCTAATTCTTCACCTATCTGAGAAGAATATGGCCGAAGAGATGTTTTATTCCTTGGTAGGTTTATTCCACATCACTAACATGAATAGGAATATGGTCTTCAACAATCGAATTAGAACGATACAAATGTCTAGGTATGATAATTTTATCAGCTATTTCATGAGGATCACATGGGTACATGATTATCTTGTAGTTATATGGGAGAAAAAAAAGGACATAGATATCGTGAATGTGACATTGAATGGTCTTCCCAAGTCATGGGAACCATTTTTCAAGGGACTCTATGCTCAGGAGAAACTCCTATATTGGTAGAGACTTTGGAATTATTTCATCTAGGAAGAGACTCGGGAGGACTCTAAGAGTAGCAAGTAGGGAAGTAGTGAGGATAACTTGGTCTTTTTCAGTAAGAAAAGGAAAAGAAAAGGAAAGAGTTCTAGCAAGAAGGGTAACAATGATAGAGGATCATCGCAACCACAAAAGAAAAAGGACTTGAGTAAAATCAAGTGTTACTCATGTCATAAGAATGAATATTATTCATTTTAGTGTCCAGAGAAGAACAAGGGTAAAACAAATATGCAGATAACAACATCACTACAAACACAACTAGATGATTTTGCAGTGATGTTTGAGAAGGATTACTCACTAGTTTCTTGCCTTTCTACTGGAACGACTATGAGTGTGTGGTTCTTGGATAATGGTGTGTTACCCATGATTTTGGTCATCATGATGATGTACTCAGGCTCTTCATAAGAACTTTTTCCTGAGAAAAAGTTATTTTCATCTCTTCCAGAAAAGTCATTTTTGAAGACTGTTCGCAAGCTGCTAGTATATTTGCCTGCGAGAATGCCTGATTCTCGCAGGTTGCCTTAAGCCAGGGTGCGAGAAGTTTGCACTGTGTTGAACTGCTAGGGTGCGAAATTTTTCTAAAGCAAGGAAAAAGATGAATTCTCGATGCTTCTAGAAGGGAATCTTCTAGAAGGATGAGATGGCATTCGAATGGTTATCCTAGTACTGGATTCCCTGATATTTTGGGATTATTCTTATCCAAGTAAATAATTCATTCTCTCCTATATATTGAGTGAATTCTCATGGAAAAGTTTAAGCAAGATTCATTGGAGAATTGGTGAAAGAATTGTGTGAAGGATTGAGCTTGAACAACAGCTTGGAGACTCCAGCAAGTCTATCAAAAGGAGTTGATCTTCTTCACGCATGGATTGAGCAAGTGTGTGTGTTGGAGCCAAGGGCCATCGAAAGAAATTTTGTGACATCAAGGCTCAGGTTGTAATCTTTACTTTCCATTAATATGATACAACGGCATGTCCCTTTCTCATAAATCTATTTCCACTTTATTGTGTAATTCCTTGATCATACACATAGGTTGACTATTGAATAGATTGTGCTATCTTCACTTTGGTTGGTTTGTGTTGTCTTGGTCTTGACTGCATGAGAGCACTAGAACGAAGCAGCAACAACAAACACTATAGGAAGCGATAATAAGGTATGTTATTTGTTCTTGCCTCCTATTTAATTCAATGGTCAAAACCTAGGGAAAGAGCCATGTCTTGTCTTTCTTTGTTCTAGATCCAGGTGGATCTAGGGAGATCTGTTAGTATCCGCACCTACCGATTTATCCAATAATATGGTGCATATTTTCATATCAAAGAATCATGAGAGTTATTTAAAATTCTAACGTAGAGGGATTCAAATGTTCATGTGCATCTTTATGATGATGTCGAGTATCAAGTGAAGAGAGAGGGAACAATTACATTCTAGCTTGACTCAATAGGGTCGTTTGATGCCCATGACAAGCTTGACTCGTCAGGTTCATTTGATGCACATGACATGTTTTACGTACCATGTTTGAAGAATAATTTTCTATCAGTATCAGCTATGGAAGATAGGGATTTTGGAATTACGTTTCATAGAGGGAAAGTACTCATACATCCATAGAAATCTATCCTGGACAATATAGTGATCATTGGGTTTAGAGAGGGAACTTTATACAGGTTGCAAGGCAATCTTGTTCAGGATTTGGTAAATGATAGTGACAGGCTATGTGGGTTGTGGAACATGAGGTTGGGACACATACACTTCAAATCATTATTGATTTTGATGGGAATTGTTACAGGTCTTCCAGAGTTCAGTATTGAGTAATAGGGAGTGTGCAGAGGGTGTCTACTTGGAAAGAATGCCAAGGATGTTTTTCCTAGCAGTGACAGTAGGTCCAAGGGATATTGAATATTATCCATTTATATGTCAGTGGTTCAATGTCAGTAGCATCAATACAAGGATCGTCATTCTATGTGATGTTTATTGATGAATTTTCCAAGAAAACTTGGATCTTCTTTATGAATACCAAGGATGAGGTCTTCAGTCGGTTTAGAGATTCAAGGGCTCATGTGGAGAACCTAACAGTGAATAATATTAAGGTCTTGACGTCAAATAATAGGGGATATTACACCTCCAATGAATTCAAGGATTTATGCAAGGAGGCAGGGATAAACAGGGATCTGATAGTCTCATACAACCCTCAGTAGAATGGGATTGCAGAAAGAAATAATTGATCCATCATCGATTCGTCCAGGGCTATGGTACATGACCAAGAATTGCAATGGTTTTTTTGGGAATAGGCATGTAATATGGTTGTATATCTCTATAATAAGATTCCTAACAGTATATTGGGGGGACAGACTCCATAGGAGTCTTTCTCAAGAGAAAATCTAGAGATTAGTCATTTGAGGATCTTTGGTTGTCTAGTCTACATCCATGTTCCTATGGAGAAGAGCACAAGGTTGGAGCCATAAAGATAGAAGGGTATACTCGTGGGGTACAAAAAGACCACAAATGGTTACAATATATTCATTCCAGTGAAATGAAAGACACTTGTGAGTGGAGATGTTAATTTTTAGGAAAACTTGTCATCTAAGAGATCTCAGGAGTCATCTACAGTGATAGAGAATCAGGAGAAGCAAGCTTTAAAGGATGATAAAAAACCAGTGGTTTAAAACTCTGGTGGGGACGAGGAGTTAGCCCCTTCTAATCCTATCAGGAGACCCATCTGGCTATTGCATACATTGAAGGATGTTGGTGATGCTCTTACAAGTGCAGTTAGAGAGTACATGCCTCTGAATAAGTTTCCAAACTATATGGAGCTTATGAGTAGAATTATTTGTTGGATTATTGAGAGGGGGGGTGAATTAGTAATAGCGTAATTATAATCATTTTTCTTCAAATGTTATATCAATGTAGAATTATTATCGAATAATGATCAATGAGAAATAAACAATCACACAAATACATAGTACACTAGTGTTTTATGTGGAAACCCAAATCGGGAGAAAACCACTATATGATTTTTCTTATATGTCTTGAAGAATTACATTCATTGGAAGCACCAACTTCCTTTTTTTTCCAGCTTCAACTCGAACGAGGCTACAACTAGAAGGAGGCTACAACCCCCTATGTTCTCCGACTACAACCAGAAGGTGGCTACAACCACCTATCCTTGCCTCCTCCAACCTCTCTGAAGTAGAAGTAGAATGATGGAACCACTGTTAACCTGTCACTGTGAGATATATTGTTGTACAACTGTATCAACCTGTACCACTGCCCTGTATCCAATCTGTACAACTGCCCTGTAATCAAACCATACATGAACTAAACATGTATCTACAAAAATGAAATAGATATGTGACCTGTAGTGATGGAACCCACGTATGTATGTTCCCTTTCTATTATGCAACCTGCGTATGCCTTCTGAAACTAGGGTTTCCTTTCACTTGAAAAATTTTGACCCTCTGTAACTTCTTTCACATAGATCTGTAACTTGTCAATGTATTCAGACTGTAATTGTACCCTGTGCATGCATCCTCATGCATAACCTCTACTCAAGGAAAGTATGTCTCTCTCTAGTCATGTGCCATATAGGTATGTGTAATCATAAACAAGTATAATATCCCTCACATGGTCTTTGTCATCAACCCCTTTCTAATATTCAATTTCTCAATACATCAATAAATACAAGATTTCAACCATGTACCATAAAAACTCTTAGCCATATGCAAAGAAATACAAGATGTTCCTCAAAAAGAAGTATCAATGATAAATATACTAGCACTATATTTCTGTAGATCTGAATTATACAGAAGATCCCACGTGGCCACTAGTATGTCTAGGGAGAATCCTTAAATATCCATTCTCATTCCTCAAGCATACATCAAAATCTAACCATTCAAAGAAATAAGACATACCTTTTGAACCAATGGATGGATCTGATGTATCTGAGCACTCTATACCTTCCTGGGATCTTGATCTCAGAATCTAGAACCTCTGCACCTTCATCTTCTCAAGTTTCATGGATTTATCAACATATATTCACCCTATACATAGTCAGCCTACGTACATACTCACCTTATACACATCCAGCCCGCATATACCTTCAATGTATACACACCCTATACAAAGACAGCCCGTGTATGCATCAAAAAATGGGGTTTTCTGTAAATCCGAGAATTTCTCCGTCAACCCTTCGTGCTACGTCAGACATTCGCTACTTCAAATGTATCCACAAGTATTTACAAGAAGCTTTACATAAGAAAATATATATACAAAATGTACAAGTGTGTATTTAATGAGTGAGCTTTTCCTCTCATTTATATCTTCATGTAGCCTTACACTTTCCTCATTTTAGGGATTCTTTACTTAAAATATTTTTTTTTGCAAACCACTTTGGCCCTTGGGGGATTCTATAAGACTTATGAGAGGTTCTCCAACTTCGTATGGTCATAACTCTCTAACCGTGAGGAGTTATGTGACATTCCACATACCACCGGAAATGGCATGACAAGCACTATCTATCTAGGATAGTTTCCCTGACAAATTCACTGTCCTTCAACTCATTATTCCAGAATTAAGCTTGGGTTCTCTTACTCTGCAAAGCGTCTTCCCGTGAGAGATTTCACCATAAGGGAACCACTTTGGAGTTCATCCATATTTACTTCATATCAACCATGACGAGACAATAATGAGTCATATTTACATCAAACAATCTTGGGCCCATTACCCAAACCTTTGTGTTGCGGGGATTTCTGCAAGGGTCGACATCAATTACAACGAACCTTAATCAACAATCTCCCCCTTTGGCATTGAGGGAAACACTCATATGCAATACTAAAATCATATCACTCATGCTCCCCCTAGAACCATGCCTCTGTCCTCTGCATCTGATAAATATGCTCCCCCTGAAACCATGCCTCTGTCCTCTGCATCTGATAAAAATTCTCCCCCTAGAACCATGCCTCTGTCCTCTACATCTGATAAAAACTCTCCCCTTTTGTCGTCAATGGAAAAGGTATCTTTCCATGTGGGGTTGCTCCCCCTAACTGAACTTTCCTCTTAAGGTGCTTCCTCGTGTAAATCTAAGACACATAAGATAAGCATTCAAAAAGAATTCATTTTGGAGTAGAAATAACTCCAAGTCTTTGGCAAAGATATTCAAAGGCTTCCCGTGGAAGTGGTTTTGTAAAGATATCTGCCACTTGTTCTTTTGTGCCCACATACTCAACTTTGATATTCTTTTCTGCAACCTTCTCCCGTAGAAAATGATACTTGATTGGAATGTGCTTCATCTTAGAGTGCATCACCAGGTTTTTCGAGATACTAATGGTGCTTGTATTATCACAATAGATAGGAATGGGATCATCATACTCAACCTCTATATCTGTCAGAGTTTTTTTCATCAAAAGAACTTGTGTACAACATGATGTTGCTGCAATATACTCTGCCTCGGCTGTATATAAAGATATTGATGATTGTTTCTTTCTTAGCCAAGATGTTAAACACTCACCCAAGTAGAACATTTCTCCACTGGTGCTTCATCGGTCATCAATACAACCTGCCTAATCTACATCTGTGTAGGCAATAAGTGATAGATCCTTTCCTTTTGGATACCATAATCCAAACTCTTATGTTCCTTTGAGATATCTGAAAATCCTCTTTACTGCTAATACATGTGATTCCTTTGGTGTTGCTTGAAATCGTGCCACCTGTCCAACTTCCTTCATTACATCTGGTCTAGATGTTGTCACATATAGTAGGTTGCCAATCATTGACATGTATTGGCTATGATCTGTAGACTTTGAATCATCATATTTTCTCAGTTTACAACTGGTTTGCATAGGAGTGATAATTGGTTTGCAATATTCCATTCCGAACCTCTTTAGCATTTCTCTAATATACTTTGTTTGAGAAATACAAATTCCTTGGTTGCTTTGATGTATATGAAGTCCCAAAAAGAAGGATTGTTCTCCAAGTAACGATATTTCAAATTCATTCTGCATATCTTTTGCAAATTCATGTCTTAACCTGTCATCATGACTACCAAAAATAATATCATCAACATAAACTTCAATTAATAAAATATTACCTTAACTTACCTTGATGTAGAGGTTGTTGTCTGCACTTCCTTTTCTGAACCCTTCCTGTTGCAGATACTTATTCAGTCTGGCATACCATGCTCTAAGAGCCTGTTTTAGACCATACAAGGCCTTCTTTAATTTACATGCATAGTCTGTGTTCTCTAACAACTAAAATCCTTCTGGTTGTTCAATGTAGACTTATTCTTCAATTTCCCCATTCAGAAAAGATAATTTTACGTCCATCTGATATACTTTAACATTTTTGGAGCATGCATAAGCTAAAAGCAAACATATTACTTCCATTATGGAAACTGGGGAAGATGTCTCTTCAAAGTCCATTCCTTCAATCTGTGCATATCCTTTACATACCAATCTAGCTTTGTTCCTTGTCACCAGTCCATCTTCATTCAATTTATTCCTAAAAACCCATTTTGTGCCAATCACATTCTTATTCTTTGGTCTTGGAACCAATTCCCAAGTGTCATTTTTCTCTATT
>JZKD02S2396375.1:858035-917493 GCA_000966675.3 Picea glauca
TATATATATATATATAAAATTAATGATGTGTAGATTCAATTTTTTTAATATATTAAAAGGTTGATAATGAAAATAAATTAGGAATTTTTTTTTTATATATCACATTAGTTTCCATTTTACGAGAAACAAAATACTTTTACATTTTACTAATAAAAATTAAATAATAAAAATAATTTTGTAAAAATGTGATTGATATATATATAAATTATATATATAGCTTGAGTGAGCTTAATGATTAAAAACATATATTTTCTTTTAAAAAATCATACAGTGATTTGATGTTTAACTTGGTTATAAATTAAAATATACAGTGATTTGATGTTTAACTTGGTTATAAATTAAAATCTAAGTTTATATGTATTAGGCTTGATAGCATATTAAGCCAAATATGACACAGAAGAACATGGAGATCTATAATTTTTTTTTATCTAAAGAGTCGTTTTCCAAGCATGAGTATAAACATGACCTTTGCTTGAAGTAACTAGTCATGGGAACTTTGATTGTTGTTTAATATTATTGATGAAGGAATCGTTCTCCAAGCATGATTGTAATCATGACCTTTGGTTTAAGTAATTGATGAAGGCAACTTTGACTAGTGTTTAATATTATTAATGAATATTATTTTTGTAAAACTTTTTCTCAATTTGTTTTAATTTTTATATTTGTTTTGATCGATAATACTAGGTATTTTTAAATATTTTTGTTAACTGAATAAAATTATTTGTAAATTCTTTGTTTTGAATTATAATATTGGATATAATAAATTTAATTATTTTAAAATTGAAAAATTATAATTTAATTATAAATAGAAATATTGAATATTTTTAAATATTTTTATTAATTAAATAAATCTGTTTATAAGTTTTAAATATTTTTTATGAATTAAAATATTTGATATAATAAATTTAATTATTTTAATTAAAAAATTATAAACTAAAATAATTAAAAAAATAGAAAAAATAATTTGTTAACAAAGTTCAGTTTCACTTTGTAATTCTAGATAAATCAAAATAAATCTACCCTAACCAACATCCTCCCAACATCCTCGCACCACTTAGATGTAAGATTCTAAAAAAACCTCGCACCACTTAGATGTAAGATTCTAAAAAAACCTCAAAAGATAGATTAAACAAGTTTTTCCTTTGCACTCACCACCTAATTCCCCATAGAGCATAAGCCTATGCAGACAAAACCCTTTTTCGATAAATTGTATCATTTTCTCATGCATGCAGAAGGAGTAATCGTTTATCATCAATTACTTTTGTTTTACTACAAATATTTTGATGCTTTCCAAACTTGTACATAAGTTAAAAAAAAGGATTTCATATTCAGTTACAAGAGCACTGAAATCATTTTAATTCAGTTTCAAGATATATATGTTAATTTTTGTAATGTTAAGTTTATTAAAGTATCATAAGAAACATGTTCATGAATTTTTAACTTGTTGGCACTTAAAATTCATTAATTTTATTATTATTTTGCATAATTATTATAATTTTCATAAATAATTTAACATACAACATTCTAGTTTCAGAAGTAAATGCTAATACAGTTTAAATGTTATAAGTTTTTATTTTTTTTGAGAAATAGTTGGAACTAAAAAATTTTAATGGTTCACCATACATATTTTGGATGCTTTGGAGTTTTTGAAAGTATTGAATCAATTTATACATTCAAAAATACAATTTGAACACTGAAATAACAAATTTTCCAATATCTTGAATTCCAATAATAATTAATAAAAAAAATAAAAAACATGAATATTTAAACTATACTTTGTACACTAGTGAATTGAAGACACCAGAGGAACACTTATAATAACGGGGATTAAATTTAAAGTACATCAGTGATTTGAGGACACCAGAGGAACACTTATAATAACGGGGATTAAATTTAAACAACGTCATTTCTGGAAAAAAATCTTAATCGGATCAGACGGACAAAAGGTTAAATTCCAACCCTACTCTCGCGTACGAGTAGAAGAATAATTTAATTTAATTGTTTAAAATATAAGTTATCTTGGAAATATTAAACTCTAATTTGGAAATATAATTTATGCATTGGAACGCGGAATGCAACTATAGAGACGGGGATTCGATAACACTATTAGTTGATATATAGTCGCCCCCACGAACTTCGATTCCATAACAATGTTAACTTTATATATTTTTCAGGATGCAAATTTCACTTATATTGATAGAACATAAAAGTTTACATTGCTGTTTCTTCTCATTTATATAAAAGGCCTTTAAGGCGAAAAAATAAAAAAAGACGGTCATTAACAAACACTGCAGTCCGAGATCACCGAATTGTCTGTGGATAAACCAACCTACAGCAATCCCGATAACGCCCCTTAATACAGGGATCCATTTCCCAATCATAACTGAACTCCTGAACAAGAGAAAGACACTGCCTCCAACCCGCAGAAAGACGCTACCTTTGATCAAGGATTAATGGGCAAATACATTAATGAAAAGCGTGGTGCCAGGTGTATTGTCTATCCACCTATGATAGACAGTCTGACCAATATGCTCGCTGTCCAGGAGTGCTCTCTTTGAAATATCATCTGCACTTTTGTTAAAATCCCTGTAGGAGTGTGTGAAGGATAGAAAGTTAAAATGGATGAGTAGCCTCAATATATGATCCTTCGAGCCTTCCAACGCCAGGTTATTGAGCCTGGCTCTGTCGTTACACCAATCTATTACCAGTTTTTGTTATAATATAGAAGATTGTGTGCTCGTTTTACCATTGACGATACCCTCGTCACCCAATTATAGGCTGAAGCCACCCTCCAAGCACCTTAACCTTGACTGAGAATTATTCTCGAAGCAAACGCTACGCTAGATAGCCAAACAAGGTGTAGCGCATCTTCCTCCAAGGATAGTGTACCAACAATAGCTGATCAGATAGTCCAAACCCTAGCCAAGAGATAGTCCAAGCCAACACTGAAACTGGTTGCTGTAGCAGTTGCACCTGCAGCTCTCCTCCACACGTGCACACCAAACTGGGAACTGTAGTGTGCACCAGTTGCTCTCTGCAATTTTGAGATGTGTCAAATGAGAAATGGCGCCCTATATTTATAGTGGTTCTACCAGATTTGTTGGGGCCGACTTCTCCTTCTAGGTACATGTTTGTTCAGTATATTATTATTATTTCTGGCCGACTTCTTCTCTTGGAGGCTAATAACCTAATATAAATTATCTTCTTGAGCCGACAAGACTTCTAGGGTTATTAGCCAACTCAGTAGGGTTTTCTCTTGCTTTCCGGAGTCTTCTATTCTTGTCAAGTTTACACGTGGAGGTAAATACCTCCCGTGACTACCATAATATTAACACTACCTCCTAGCTAGGGAGGTATTACAGGTAATGGTCTTGAGCACAAAAACATACCATTTACCCGGTAGCATCAACATAGTCGTTTAGACTATCTCATGACTAGGTCATGAGCATCACCATCACCATCAGCTGTATCATCTCTCGAAACCATACTTCATCTGAGTAATCAAACATGATGCTGGATAAGTCACTCACACCATAGAGTGACACAAGAGTCATTCTTATAATGCTCTGAACTATTTTCCGTCTCGAAAATCTCTTGTTCATCATTCGTCTCGGTGATGATTATCTCCAATAAACTATTGATACTCTTCAAAGCAATTAGAACAAAAATAGAACACAACTATGTCTATCCATAGTAGTACACAACTAAAATTCAGTGGTACACTACCACACCAAGTAACACACAAGTACTTGATCAACAACGTATAGTCATGAACAATGGAACATATCCACCACAGTAGTCTTCATCTACTGTCATACAGTCTTCATAACAAACATCTAATAGCAACCTGTATAGAAACAATGTTATGATATAAACTGAATCATCTATGCCAATCTTTCATTCACATCTGTGAGCTCTGAAAGAATATCTACCCTCAGAGTAGAACAATGAGATATCTGGACTATTCTTCTCAAGCAAGGAAGAATAATTGTCATGTCTTCGAAACTTGGACCATTCCCCACCCTGGGCCATTCTTCCTACAATAATCAAAGTGCACCCTGGAGAGAATGTATAACCCTAAGGAATGCTGAGCCTGGACCATTTCCCACCCTGGGCCATTCCTCCTACACTAATCAAAGTGCACCCTAGAGAGAATGTATAAAACCTAAGGAATGTATGTCCCTAATTGCTGAGCCTGGACCATTCCCCACCCTGGGCCATTCCTCCTACACTAATCAAAGTGCACCCTAGAGAGAATGTATAAACCCTAAGGAATGATTGTCCAGACCATTTCCTCTGTTAACCACAAGAGGAAAAGACTGTCCTGCATCAACCTCCAAAATGGACCATTCCTCATGTTAACCACAATGAGAAATCGTTGTCTGGTGAGGTGGGCCAGTTTTCTTGAGTAACCCTCAAGAAGAGAGACTGCCCTAGACCACTCCCCATGTTAACCACAATGGGAAGTCATTGTCTATGATACATCAACAATCAAACTACTTCCCATGTTAACCACAATGGGAAGTGACTATCCGTCAGAAATCTCAATTCACTTTCCGAACATGAAAGCATTTGTCCAAGATGGACTATTTTTCAATCTTGAAAATGAATGTCTTCAATAATATTTTTAGTGCTCCCTCCTAACTTGGATAATCATTTCTTCCTTTTTCAATAAGAAGGAAGTTGTTTCCACGAGCTCCAACTTGAGTACGCAAACTCTTTCATCTTGGATAGAAACTTTACCAAAATGTCTGCTTATCTGCTCATCTGTGGAGATATGTATTGGAGAATCATTTTCTCCTTTCTAGACTTCATCATGGACAATGTAATGCTTGATTTCAAATGTACTTTAGTCTGGAACACTGTGAAGGCTTCATGTAGATCTGAACAATAGAGTATATCATAGTTGGAAAACTGGAACATATCTATGTGGCACTTCTTCTGTCATCATGAGATCTAATCTACTGAGTAGTCATCTTGATGTTATAGGAAATCTTCACCACACTTCTGCTATGCACTGGAGGTTCTCCACCAAGTTATATTCTTCTATAAGCATACAGGAGTCTCTTTCTAGTATGCCTCAAAGTCTTGAGATTGCTCTTCATACGTTTTTTATTCAATTTCTCTGGAGAACATTCTTTGCATTCATCTGATGTAGAATTCCGACTCATGGATGTTGCGGATGATCTAATGAATTATGTAGAGATAAGTCTGGTTTACTAGAACAAGTAATCATCATAGTCTTCTCCCTCCATCTAGGAGAACCTCTAGTTTTGGATCTAGCAATGCTTTTATTCATAATTCTTTCATACACTGTTCTTCATCATGACTTTCAGTTCCTCTGCTTGATTTCTTTTATTGAGTTCATATCAGGCTGGTAATCTTTTGATTCTTAATATTATGACTGGTTGTTCTGGATTTTCTTTCTTTATTGGAATCTTCATGTTTTTCTCTAGCTCTTGGGTCCATGGCGTTTCTTATAGATTCCATTCCCTAGAGATTCCACTTCTTCCTTTCATCATAGGATCACGGATCTGGATGGGCAACCAGGGATACTTTAAGGCTTCTCTTTGAAGAAGTCTTCTTCTGCGGTTGAACTGAACACGTACTATCTTTCATTGTTGCTACCATGGATATATATATTTCATCATCTTCAATGATTCATAGGATTAGCTCCCTCCTAATTCTTTCTTCATGTATAAGTGCATATAATCGGCTCCCTCCATCTAACATAGTCCATGCTTCCATCTTCATCCTTATTGTCTTCTGCAATATATAATTTGGATCTCTTCGTCTAACAATGTCCACTCTTTCATCTGCATCCTTATTGTCTTCTGCAATGTATAATTGGCTCTCTTATCTAACAGAGTCCATGCTTCCGTCTTGTTGTTTTCTACAAAACGTCATAAGTCCTTTTCCAATTTCCTCTCGATTACTAACTTCTTTCTATCTTTGCTTCTTCTAAGTCTCTTCATGATTGATTCGACTTATCTTGCAATAGCTTCCACCTGATTTGTATTTCATTCTTTCATGTGTATTATCTAATGATATCTCTTTTCATCTTGTTTGTGCTTCCATAGGTATAGTTCTTCTTGGAACACATTATCTTCCAAGAGATAGATATACAAGATATGTACAGAGATGATGCAAACAAGAAATAAGAAGAGTGTTGTTACCTTTTAGAAGAAGAAGTCTCTTCCATCCTGCTTAGTCTTCTTTGTAGGTTCCTTTTCTTCGGTAATCGATGCTTCATGTTTCTCCGTCCTTTTCTTTAGCTTGGGACAATGATTCTTGTAGTGACCATACTTTCGATAGTTGAAGCATTGCACTTCTGAAATGTCTTTCTCTTGATTTGGCTTCCTCCTTGAACCAAACTTCCTTTTGTTCCTGAAGTTCTTGAATCTTGTTGTGAAAGCTTGATCGTTGTACTTCTTTTGGGGTTTCTCTTTTTTATTGATCCTTGATTTTTCTTGAGCACAGCAAGTCCAAAGTTATTCAAATGTCGGATACTCCTTCCTTAAGTTCATGCTTGTGGAAAATGAATCCCATGTCTTGGGAAGACCATTGAGTACTATGTTCACCAATTCATTTTCTGAAGTGATCTCTTCAATAGCTTGTAGTTGATCTCTTAAATGGGAGATCCTTACAAAGTATGATGTTATGTTGTCGTCATCATTCATCTTCATGTTACAGATCTCATTCTTCAGACTCATAACTTGTCCAATGTTTCTGACTGAGAAGAGATTTGTTAGGGCATCGTACATCTTCTTCGATGAGTCAATATGGGAGATGTAGGGTGTCAAGTGGTCTTTATAGAATCCACTATGATACTCATGGCATTGATGTCAACATCTTTGAACTTCTCTATAGCTGCAACGTTCTGCGGTTCCTTCTCTTTTCCTTCTTCAAACTCTGGCTTCATGATCTTTCCTTTCACGATATCCATCACTTTGTTCTTGGAAGGAATGAGGTCAATCCTTGTCTTCCACGCTCTAAAGTTAGAGCCTCCATCTAACTTGTTCTCAGACTTCATAGAGTTAGTCATGGCTTGCTTGACTTGGTCAAACCCTAGATTTGACCAGAAATTCAAACTTCACATCTTGGCTTGTTGAGAGTATCAGGAGATGTGCTAGGCTAGGGCGCACTGATCTATCCAGAGATTAGTTCAATCTCTTCACTTAAGGTTCCTCAATGAGAGGATTAGGGTTTCTGCAACTGCTCCTGCTAGTAACCCTAGCGACAGTGTCTTGGAAGTTGCTTCTGCTAGTAACCCTAGCGGTAGTTCCTCAGCAAGCTCAATATCCTAGCGGATATGTTTCCTTCCAAAGTTTAGACTGAATGAAGGAGGTGTGGACCCATAAACTGTTAGAATATAGAAGATTTTGTGCTCGTTTTACCATTGATGATACCCTTGTCACCCAACCATAGGCCGAAGCCACCCTCCGAGCACCTTAACCTTGACTGAGAATTACTTCGAAAGCAAACCCTAGGTTATATAGCCAAACAAGGTGTAGCGCATCTTCCTCCAAGGATAGTGCACCAACAATAGCTGATCAGATAGTCCAAACCCTAGCCAAGAGATAGTCCAAGCTAACACTAAAACTGGTTGTTGTAGCAGCTGCACCTGCAACTCTCCTCCACACGTGCACACCAAACTGGGAACTGCAGTGCGCACCAATTTCTCTCTGCAATTCTGAGATGTGTCAAATGAGAACTAGCACCCTGTATTTATAGTGGTTCTACCAGATTTGTTGGGGTCGACTTCTCCTTCTGGGTACATGTCTGTTCAGTATATTATTATTATTTTGGGCCACCTTCTTCTCTTGGAGGCTAATAACCTAATATAAATTATCTTCTTGAGCCGACAAGACTTCTAGGGTTATTAGCCAACTCACTATGGTTTTCTCTTGCTTTCCAGAGTCTTCTATTCTCGTCAGGTTTACACATGGAGGTAAATACCTCTCGCAAATACCATAATATTAACAGTTTTGAGTCCCCAATGATCTGGATCGATTGGATATTGTGAATATTTTCTAGTAGGAGAGTCGTTCACACTCCAATCAACTCCATTTTGTTGTTTGTGCCTGCACCCAGGTTAAAGTCCCACTTGATATATGTATTATGTTCAATTTGAATGACACCGTCGGCCCCATTGATCTGACTATTACCAGCGGCCGCACCATCAAACCAGCCAATGATCTCTTGAAGCTTCAGAGGTGCTCTAATCTTTATTGATGTTTTTTCCCCTGAAAGATCTTACTTGCATTGTATCTAAGCAACGACTTATTTTCCACCACCAGCAGGAAAGTGGAACCATCATTAAATAAGACATTGTTATGTTCGAGCCATACACACCAACACACAACTGCTCGAAGGGTAATATGGGAATGGTGCTGATTGTTCAAAGATGTGAGACATTCATCAACCGAAAGGCCCTCCCATTTTATAGAAATATTTAAAGTCCCTTCTAAATGAGTCCAAACCTGCTAAGTGAACGAGAAGGTAACAAAGAGATGATACACCCTCCCATTTCAGAGAAATATTTAAAGTCCCTTCTAAATGAGTCCAAACCTACTGAGTGAATAGGCAGGTAACAAAGATATGATAGATAGTCTCCTGATTGCATTGACACAAAATGCAGATACTTGGCCCTTCCCATCCACGAGCCACCAGAGTGTCCCAATTCATAATTTTCCTTTTTAAGAGTAGCCAGAAAAAACATTTCAATTTCAATTCCAGATGTCACTTCCATAGTTTTAAAACCCACTGACCATAGGATGGAACCCACAAAAACTATGACATAGCTTTGTACAGATTTTTAACCGTAGGGAATCCTGAACTGTCTCCCCCAAACTATCTAAGTTCATCCTCCAAAGGGCCAAGAAGTATGCCATCTCCCGTGAGTGCTCGTTTAAACCTTTCCCATTCGAGTGCTTGGTCACCGATTAGACCCAGTTGGACCCAGTTGATGTGAGTCTTTCCAGTATGACACCGGAGGCGCAAGAGAAGATGTGTTCCGTGCTTGATAAAGATAGGTTAAACCACTACTCTTTAAAGCATTCAATAAAGGTGCCGACATATAGGAAAATTTGCCAACGCCCATAATTTGATCCCTACCCACCTAAATCGAGTAGCCATTACCAATATTCTAGCAAAGCCACTGGTCTAGTAAAGGCTTTGATTCTAATAAATGCCTCTACACAGGTGAGGAATCAACTTGTGTGTTTGTTTCCAATCTAAACCAGAGTGAAATAGAAATGAAAGGTAGGTATTTCTCTTTTATGACCTTTTTCCAGATCCCCTCGGTGGAGATCCCATGCCAAAGTGTTTTTTCCACCAGTGCTTTGCTAAAGAGTTCCAAATTCTTTATCCCCTACGCTCCAAATTTTTTTTTCCTTGCTAGGTTGTCCCAGTTACAAAGGTGAAAGTGTTTCTTTTCTTTGCCCCCTTACCAAAGGAAAGTATAGATTAATTGTCGAAGTCTTTTAAGAATTGAAGACGGGATAGCATCCAATGACATCCAAAAAACTGGTTGGCTAACCAACACTGCTTTAATCAATACTTGGCAGCCTCCCATAGTGAGCCAACGATTACTCCAATGGTCTAGTCTCTTTTCAATTTTTTTAGTGAGCCAGCCCCAATCCCCAGCTTTGTAATAGTTTGGTGTAAGGAAATATCCCAAATACTTGAGGCCTAAATCTAAAGGTTCAAAAACATATGGAAATAGATCTTTGAAGGGAAACAGATCCGCCTCCCCCATGCCAGTCGAATGGAAAATAGATTTACCTTCATTTATCTATAACCATGTATTTTTATGAAAAACTTTCAATAAATCAACAATCACAGTCCACTCAGTAATACATGCCTTCGACAAAATCAACACATCATCCACGAATATAAGGTGTAGGATCTTCGTAATACTTGAGACCTTTATTCCTGTTAAAGAGTCGACTTCCTTCTCCTTTTTTATAAGAATGCTCAGACTTTCCATAACCAAGATAAAAAGGAGCGGTGACAGTGGGCATCCATGTCTAAGACCCTTTCCCCTTTGAAAAAATGGTGAAGGTTCCCCATTTATTAATACATCATAGGAAACAGATGTTACGCAGCTTATGATCCACCTTGTAGTTGTTAAACCAAAACCTTCTTTGATAAGAATCATTCAAAGAAAATCCCAATTAATCATATCATACGCTTTCCTTGGATCAAGATTTAGGATCAATGCCTTATGGTTTTTTGTTTTTATGCTGTGGACGCATTCCTAAGCCATCCCCATTGCATCTAGAATCTGTCTTCCATGTAAAAAACCCAACTTCTCCTCGGCTAAACCTTTGGAATGAATCGACCTCAGTCTATTAGCCAACAATTTTGCAATAATTTTATAACATAAATTACAAAGAGAGATGGGACGGTAATCCCCGAAAGTGGAAAGATTATTAGCTTTTGGAATTAACACGATGAAAGTAGAATTTAAATATTTTATCACCTCTCCATTCTGTCTAGATTCCTCAACCATGTCGACAAGATCGTCACCCACCAGCTCAAAGTAGTGGAGGAATAACTTCATTGTCCAGCCATCCAAGCCTGGGATTTTATATTTGGTAAATCCCTTAAGAATATTTTGAATGTCCTCCAATGTGCATGATTTTTCAAATAACTGTGTATCTTCCTTAGTCACCATTTGAGGGTAAAGGTTTTCCACAGATGTTTGTTCCTCGCTGATCCTTCCTGCAGTGTTGCCCATGTGTTTGAAGTACTTAATCGCTTCTACCTTTAATTTGGTTTTCCCTGAAATTTTTTTCCCCTCCTCTGAATGAAGGTCCTAGATCTGTTTATCGTTTTTTGGGGCGCTTTCTAGCTATGGAAAAACTTAGTATTGCGATCTCCACTAAGTAACCAAACCACTTGGATGTTTTGGCACCAAGATTCTTCCTCTTCTTTTAATAGTTGTATTTTTGTCACTTTCTTTTTACTTATTTAATCGATTAAGTCCTCATTCTTCAAATCCACTAGTGATGCATGATATAAATGCAATAAATTTGTAACAACCCTAATTAATTCTCTAAATAACATGATTAATAAATATTATTTTAATAAATTATTAAAATAGATTTTTTTTAAGACTTTATTATAATATAATTGTTATTGATAGTTGAACCAATTTATGGGAGGGATAAGGTGGTTGAGTGATTAATGAAGGTAAGGAGGTGGATAAGGGAGGAGAATTAATATAAGGCAAGGGGAGGACTTGGGAAGGAGGGGGTCTTTTGGGTTGAGTGAGATTTTTAATTTAGGAGAAGGTCGGAAATTTGGAGAAGGAAAGGAGAAGGGAGGAAGCAGTTTGGGTTGTATTTGCTATGGATCTATTTTTATTACAGCTTACTTGAGGACTCTCACAGGGGCACGTGTTGCTGGGAATTTTGGGCCCGAGGGCCAAGAAACCATACGAAATCCTGAGGCTAGGGAGTCAGATAGGTTGTTCCTAGCTGGCTGGGAGGTTAATCAGTTTGGGTAGGATTCATCAACTTCAGTTCATCATAAAGGTTGAGCTTCAATTCAACATCAGATTGAGGTAATTACATTTCATTATCATTATGTTCATTATTATACTATTGTTTTTGTTCATCATTATACTTTTGTTGTTGTTCATCATTATACTGTTAAAAATGTCAATTCTTATGCTGGAACAATTTTATTATGCTGGAAAATATAAAAGTAAATAAGATAGAGTCTCTATAATTATATTTATGTTTTATGAGTCTCTATATACACACGCCCCTTACACATGGTATCAAAGCCAAGTTTAAAAACTTGGACCAGGGCCTACCCACCTACCCACCTTTGAGATAGAAAGTTAGACATGCATAACCAGAATTTTAAACAACCAATAAACAATCCATATTTAAGCCTTAAGAAGCCAAAAGTAACCCATAAATGACCCTTGTAACCCTTGGATATAGCCAAAATGACCCAGAAACCCTAAGTAGGCCACCCAAAAGAACCTTGAAGGAGTGTCCAGACTATATAGAAAAACCCAGATAGAGAAGAGAAGAGATAATGTAGCAGCCAGCTATGCATATTTTTTTTAGCCACTTGCACACCTATAAGAGCTATAAGAGTCCTCACCAACAAAAAAAAAAGGATAGAGAGAAGAAAAAAAAAAAACAAGCAAACTTAGATTACATAAACTCTTACTCTCAATATGTTAAAGAAAATGAATAAGGAACTCAATTTTTTTTATGTATATCAAATCTAAATCATATCAAGGAAAATAATTTATTTTTTTAAAACTGAATCCTTAATAATATAGTACCCATTTTCAATCTAAATCCTATTTATATAAGTATTTTGTTTATTCTTATTCTTATTATTATTATTATTATTATTATAGATAGATAGATAGAAAATTCGTTGTGCTCTTTCATTTTCTTAAAAAAAATAAAAATAAAGATATAATATTTAAAAATCTCCACTTTCTTCCAGAGTAGATGTAAATCACACTTATCTAAATCAATTTGTTTTTTTTATAGAATATTGATACATAATATACACATACATATATCTCATATAATAAATAAATAAAAATTTACATATAAAAATATCCAAAATGTTATTTGAAAGAAAATAAAATTTATTCATACAAAAATATCTTGATATAAAATTTAAGAAATGAGTTTTGGGTTGACGACAAAGCCAACAGGACTGGTCATGGAAGCCATGGCCGTGAGTTCGATGAGACGTCATCACCGAAACCCTCCACACCAACCTAAATTCGAACCATGTGCCTCACTCAACCTTGATCGTTGGGTCACTTCCATCATAAATCACGAGAAAATGATAACTAATCCTATCATAACCGGCAGAAATCGCGCTAAGAAAGACACTTCCATTCTAAATCACGAGAAAATGATAACTAAACCTATCATAACCTGCAGAAATCGCGCTAAGAAATATGAAAACATGAAGACAATTAAACTCTTAAAATATCATGGAATAGACTGAGGAAAAATAATACCCTTGAAAATCACAAGCCTCCATGAGCTAAAGATTAAACCTCGGAAAACAATCCATGGTTGAGATATGAGATCATTTAGCAAATCTGTTTTGGAGTCGCATGGGAATGATCGCAACATTTGTAGGTCGACCATGGAAATGCACCCTACCTTATGAGTAGGTAAACCCTGCATTTGGAGAACAATAATAACTTTGATGGTTTCAAACTATAGGCACTTCCACAACCCTGAAGGGATCAAGCCCTTCTCTTATAAATTGCAAACCATGGACAGATACCTTCAAAGCCAAAGCTAGTAGGTTGCATATACGCAAAGAAATATGAGGTTGGCCATGGTGGTCGACCGTGTATCCAAGGGCCTCGCAAGAGGAAAAACTAGTGGGAAAATGAGAGTTTAGGGTTTAGGTCCTGAGAGTGGGAGGGAGCGGGGGCAGGGCACGTGGCCCTCAAGCGAGAACCCACTTTGCCCACCCTCCACTTCATATTTAAGGTTATTTTTTTTAATTTCAAAATATTTATTTAACTTATTTTATTTATTTTATATATATATAGATATATAGATATATAATAAAATTTAATTATTTATTGATTTATTTTAATGCTAGATGATAAGTTAATCAATTAATTTAATTATATGGATTAATTAGTATAATTGATTAATTAGTAGTAATTAATTAATTAATTAAATCATTTAATAGATTTATTAAATTAATTGATTATAGTAATTAATTGATTTATTTATTTCATTAGTTAATCTAATAACTAAATTAACATTATAAAGTGATAATGTTAATAATGGGTTTGTAACTAATGATGGATTACATAACTAATATTATATAATGGTATTAATTAATAACATACGTTATGTATATGATTAATGATTGTAATAGTGTTATATTATAATAAATATTATAAAGATTAAAGGTCCTTGTAGAGTGGAGGAGCTTGACACACGTTATGGTGAATAATAAAAGGAATAATAGAAGGCATTTCGTAGGGGATTTGATGCACATTAGAGAGTGTGTTATAGGGATGGCATAGCTAGCAAGGCAAGAGAGTCAGTAGTTTACTTAGGTGAAGACACTAAGCTTAGATGTTTTAACCCTAACCTAGCCCCTTATCCTAAAGAGAGTAACGTCTGTTTACAGACAAGTAAAAAAAACTTACCCCTAACCCTATGTTTACAAGTATAAGTTGAACGAATGTGAATTGCCTTAGACTCTTCCTTGACAAGCATTTGGTTTGATGTAGATTCAATTATTTAAGATGGTTAGGACTCAGGCAAATCAAGGTCGAGGGGCATCGTCGCAAGGACCGCCAACGCCGGTGCTACCACCACCATCGCCTGAATTAGATCTCATTTTGCGCTCTTTGGAGGCTATTAATGAGACTTTAAAGGGGCGTCAGTCAGTAGACGTCGAAGTGGAACCCCCAGTATCTTGAGTGGGTAACCCTGAAGCATCAAGGGATTCAGAGGGAGGGCCTCCACCCAAGGACATCACTAGAGAATTGCAGAAGATCAAACTTCTAGAATTTGTCGAGGGTTGTGCCAATTAACATGAAAAGGCATGGTTGGAAGAAATGACACGATGTTTCTCCTTGAGAGACTATGCTTCCACATCAAAGGAGAAAATCACGATCTTTCAGTTGAGGGACAGTGCTTTGAATTGGTGGGGTAACCTGGAGAGGAAGTTGCTCCTTACCCTAGACACTGTCTCATGGGAACTTTTTGAGGAAAGGTTCCAGAGAAAATATTTGTCGGCTTACTATGTGGAACAACAGGTGGAAGCATTTCATGCTCTAGTGCAGGGGAACAAGACTATGGAAGAGTACAAGATCAGGTTCATGGAGTTGGTAAAATATGTCTCATACATGGATACTGATCAACAACAGGTAGAACGTTTTTTCTATGTGTTAAACCCTAAGATAAGGGCCATGGTATGGATGTGGAAACCATCGTCAGTAGTGGAAGCAGTTGAAAATGCACGTTATGTGGAGGATCATATGAGCTTAAATGAAGGTATGAGATCAACCTTTCCACATCATCTTGGATTCGTGGGGAAGGCCCCTAGGACCTTATCTAGGGGAGGGAGCTCTAGGCCACCTCCTTATGGTAATAGATGCACACCTAGGACAGTTTCTACAGGTATTTCAATGGCATCAAGTGCAGCATCCAACTAATCACCAACGACGCAGGCAGGTCCATGACCTTCTCAGGGAAAAGTGAGTAGGGGTAGGGGCTCCAGGGGAAGGAACTCATTTCAGAGACCATCACAAAGAAGTGCGCAGGTTCCATATCGTGTTACATGTTGGGGATGTGGAGGACCCCATTACCAGCGTGACTGCCCAGAGTTGCAAGATGGATTTGTGCATAGAGAAGGAAAGGCCCCGATGGGAAAAGCAAGTGGTAGCCACCAGATTTATGCAGCGGTTAATAATCGCAAGGCATAAAATCAATCCATGGTGGTGGAGTCATCAGGTATGCTAAATCATGTCAATGTTAAAATTTTATTTGATTTTTGTGCTACAGATAGTTTCATTTCACCATCTCCATTAGAAAAGAGTGGGTTGGTGTCCTACGAGCATGATGACTTTAAACAAGTTGAGATGGCTTCGAGGGAAAAACAAGCAGTAGGACCTAGCGTTGAAATTTTTCTAGTATATCTGGGAGTGTGTACTACCAGGTTAAAGGTATACGTCATGGCTCTCAGGACGTTTGACGTAATCATTAGAATGGATTGGTTAGAAGCCCATCGAGCTATAGTAGATTGTTTTATGAAAAGGGTGCTTTGTGTTGACGATAAAGGAAGGCTAGTAGAGATCCATGGTGTATGGAGAAAGGTGTCTCTATGCTTTATCTCGACTATGAAGGTTAAACGGTGCATAAGGCAAGGGTGTTGAATCTATGTAGTGGAAGTAGTGAATGAAAGGAAAGGACCCTCCTTGGATCACTACCCAATATTGTCGGAGTTTAAGGACGTTTTTCCAAAAGAATTGCCAAGGTTACCTCCTGAGAGGGATCTTGATTTTACGATTGAGCTAAAATAGGGTGCAAAGACAATTTCCAAGACTCTGTATAGGATGAAAGTGCCAAAACTTTGTGAGTTGCAGATGCAGTTGAAAGAACTACTCGACTTAGGCCTAATAAGGCCCAGTGTCTCACCTTGGGGTGCATTCGTAATTTTCGTGAAGAAGAAGGATGGTTCCTTATGACTATGCATAGATTACAAGGAATTGAACCGTGCTATAGTGAAAAATAGGTACCCAATTCCACGGATAGATGATCTCTTTGACCAGATGAAAGGAGCAACGGTATTCTAAAAAATTGATTTGCGATCAGGATATCACTAGTTAAGGATTAAGGAAGGCGATATTCCTAAAACTGCCTTTCGAACTCGGTTTGGGCATTACGAGTTCATTGTAGTACCTTTCGGTTTGACCAATGCACCAGAAGTATTCATGAGCCTCATGAATGGTGTATTCTGGAAGTACTTAGACCGCTTTGTACAGGTCTTTCTAGATGATATCCTCATCTATTCCAAGAATGAAAGAGAACGTGAGGAACACCTGAGAGTGGTGTTGTTCTACCTTAGAGAGAACAAATTGTATGGAAAGTTGTCGAAGTGTTCCTTCTTCCAGAAAGAAATTCACTATTTAGGTCATATCATTTTCACTGAAGGAATCTCTGTGGACCGAGAAAAGGTAAAGTCCATTATGGAATGGCTAGTGTCGAAAAATTCTCATGAGGTAAGAATCTTCATGGGGCTAGCAGGTTATTACTGGAGATTTGTGGAAGGGTTCTCTAAAATAGAGAAACCCATCACCACTTTGCAGCGCAAGGGGGTCAGGTATGAATGGAAAAAAAAATGTTCTAGTGCATTCATCGAGCTTAAGAGGTTACTAACTAGTGCACCATTTCTACAAGTGTCGGATATGGAAAAAGACTTCACATTTTGCACAGATGGGTCAAAGCAAGGGCTGGGGGCCGTGCTAATGCAGGATGGAGGAGTGATAGCATATGCGTTGAGGAAGTTGAAGCAACATGAGGAGATTTACGCTACTCATGATTTAGAGTTGGTAGTTGTAATGCTAGCTCTGGAACTTTGGAGGCACTATCTAGTGGGGCGAAATTTTGATCTCAAAACAGACCATGAAAGTTTAAAACATCTCTTCACTCAAAGGGATCTCAATGCCAGGTATAGGCGATGGAGTGGGTTTATGAGTGAGTATGATTTTGGAATTTCGTACATCAAGGGAAAAGAGAATGTGGTCGCAGATGCCTTGAGTAGGAGACCATGTGTCTTCTCCTTGGTAACCTTAAAAGTCAATCTGAGGGAGTGTGTGTTGACGCAACTCCTTGGAGATAGTTGGTATTTAAAGGTTACTTCAACCCTCCAGAGTAGGAGACAAATAGATCCAAAGTATGAAGGATATATCCTAGAAGCAGATGGAATATTAAGATATCAAGGAAAGATGTACAGCCCCGAAGGTGGGGATATTCGAAGCATCATACTGAAGGAAGCCCATAGAGCACTTTATTGTGCACATCTGGGTGTGAAGAAAATGTACGCAGACATGAAGAAAATTTTCTTCTCGATAGGCATGAAGTGCGATATAGTCCATTTCATTGCCAAGTGCCTAGACTGTCAACAAGTGAAAGCTGACCACCACCACCCAGCAGGTCTCCTACAACCACATGGTGTGCCTATGTCCAAGTGGAAAGTCATTTCTATGGATTTTTTTGTAGGGTTGCCGCTCACATCTCATAGACACAATGCCATTCTTGTGATAGTTGATAAGTTGACCAAGAGTGCTCATTTTATTCCGGTTAGAGACACTTACGATGTCACTGATGCGGCACGCATGTTTGTAAGTGAGTTCATCCATTTTCACAGGATACCCAAGAAGATCATTTCATATAGGGACCGCAGATTCACTTCGAGGTTTTGGACAAGTTTGCAGTCAACGTTGGGGGCACAGTTGAACTTAAGCACAACTTATCATCTTGAAACAGATGGGAGAACTGAGAGAGTAAATCAGGTCATGGAATACATGCTTAGGATGTATGTTATGGATAATCAAACCCATTGGGAGAAGTACCTACCTTTGGTAGAGTTCGCCTACAATAATAGTTTTCATAGCTCCATCAGAATGCCACCCTACAAAGCTCTGTATGGAAGTACATGCAGAACACCATTGAGTTGGGAAAGGTTAGAAGACTGAGTGACAATTGGGCCATAATTGATTCAAGAGATGGAGGAACAGGTGATTCAGATTAGGTAGAGACTAAAGGAAGCACAGGATAGATAGAAAAGTTATCTTGATGCACATACGACTGACCGAAGTTATAAAGTGGGAGATCAAGTTTTCATTCATATCAAACCTAATAAGAGTACCATTTGGTTCGGGAAGGGGACAAAGTTCTCACCTCGATTTATAGGGTTGTTCAAAATCCAAGAGAAAATTGGACACATTTCCTATCGTCTCGTATTGCCACCCCACTTGCATAAAACTCATAATGTTTTTCATGTATTTGTTCTACATCATTATGTTGCTGACGAATCACATAAACTAAATTGGAAGGAATTGCAGGTATCAGAAACAGGAACCCTCACGGTAGAACCATTACACATATTGGACCGTAGAGTCCAACAACTCAGGAATCGTCTGGTAGACCAAGTTAAGGTCCAGTGGGATAAGTATGGCCCAGGATCTGCTACTTGGGAGGATGCCAAGACATTACGACGCGATTATCCCTCACTTTTTTTACAAGCTCGAGAATATGTTTCTCGAAGGTTGGGTGTATGTAACTCCACCTTTTGACTTAAACAACTAGGATCACCTAAGGCCTAATCACCTTTATTTTCTGTTCACTGTGAAACTATTAATGATACACTTGAACTTTTAAGACGTATGAACCTATATGAATGTTTAAACGTTATTTGAATGATGATGGATATGATGCGATCTATTATGTGAATGTAAATTATATGAATGATGATGGATATGATGCGATCTATTATGTGAATGTAAATTCTATGAATTTTTAACATTATTTGAATGATGATGGATATGATGCAATCTATTATGTGAATGAAAATTCTATGAACGGTTAATGTTAATTGAATTATGGGGATATTATGTGATCTATTTCTAACTTGAAAATTTTGACATCTAAAGTTTTTGTAACGTAGATACCAAATTGAGATTATAGTCGAATACATTTACATGATGATAATGCATAGATATGTATGAGTTGAGTTATAGACTAATATGGAGGTCAATGGGCTATGAAATAGCCAAAGGATAATGGTAATAAAAGTGGATGTCATGACCACCGACTGAGAAACAATATGGTTTGAATCTTTGTATGTGAAATTATGTTGGTTCGAATGCATTGCTATGATATGTGGACCAGTGCAAGTTTTTCAGGTGGTGAGACTGCCTAA
The DNA here is from genome assembly GCA_000966675.3 of Picea glauca. Lineage (NCBI taxonomy): Eukaryota > Viridiplantae > Streptophyta > Pinopsida > Pinales > Pinaceae > Picea > Picea glauca. The sequence goes on from JZKD02S2396375.1 coordinate 877,497, forward strand.
AACTGAATATATGATGACAAAATTCCCAGCAACATAGTGCCACTATATATTCCATGGTAGGGTGTGGACCCTAGTACTATTAGGAGGGGTGGAGGCACTTCCCACCATGTATCCTCTGAAACCTGGAGTCATGGGAGGACAGTGTTAGCTCTCGCTCCCCTAGACGTGTGATGATGACTGTCAGTTGTCTGCTGGGGAAGCTTGGTCAATATAGTGACACTTCTGCTTACAAGTTCTATTTGGAGTTAGTTCAATACAGTTGATGCTCCAAGATAGTTCAGCAGAGGAAGGATAGGGATGGAATATGGAAGTAAGTTAGGAAGGAAGGATGAATAGAAATAGTTGAGAGGGTACATGGATTTGCCTTATAGTGGAATTTATTGTTTTCCCTTTTTGAAAAGAGAATATGTAAATATGTATATTTATAATTGCTTAACTAAACTACAATTGTCTAAATGAACATTGTTGAGGTAAATTATTGTAATTAAGGGATTTTGAAAACATTTTAATTGGTTTATTATCTTTTATAAAATAATAGTCTTGTTGATTGGATTGGACGCATACAATAATTATTATAGGTGTGATAATTATTATCATTAGTACATGCACGAGACTTGTATGTGCTAGCTACACATGTATTTCTTGCACATGTGCACTAGTATGTATGAGTTTTCTTTTGCTTACTTACTGATAATGTTGTTTATTGGATATGAATGTATGAACCATGTGTCATTTCCCTTGTATTGTAAATTACTCTAACTTCGGGATGAAGTTTCTTGAAGGATGGGTGTATGTAACAACCCTAATTAATTATTTAATTAACATGATTAATAAATATTAGTTTAATAAATTATTAAAAAATATATTTTTTAAGACTTTATTATAATATAATTGTTATTCGTAGTTGAACCAATTTATGGGAGGGATAAGTTGGTTGAGTGATTAATGAAGGGAATGCGGTGGATAAGGGAGGAGAAGGAAGATAAGACAAGGGGAGGACTCGGGAAGGAGGGGGTATTTTGGGTTGAGTGAGATTTTTAACTTAGGAGAAGGTGAGAAATTTGGAGAAGGGAGGAAGAAGTTTGGGTTGTATCTGTTATGCATCTATTTTTCTTACAACTTACTTGAAGACTCTCACAGGGGCACATGTTTTGGGGAATTTTGGGCTCGGGGGCTAGGAAACCGTAAGGAATCCTGGAGCTAGGGAGTCGAATAGGTTGTTCCTAGATGGCTAGGAGGTTAATCAGTTTGGTCAGGATTTATCAACTTTAGTCCAACTTCAGTTCAACATCAGGATGAGCTTCAGTTCAACATCAGATTGAGGTAATTACATTTCATTATCATTATGTTCATTATTATACTGTTGTCTCTGTTCATCATTATACTGTTGTTGTTGTTCATCATTATACTATTAAAATTGTCAATTCTGATGCTGAAACAGTTTTATTATGATGGAAAATATAAAATTAAATAAGATAGAGTCTATGTAATTATATTTATGTTTTATGAGGCTCTGTATGCACAGGCCTTACAAAATCCACTTCAAGAGTGTCCATATTTTGTTGCAAAAGTTTTTTATGATGCCTACTCCACTTTTTTATTTCCAATTTAAGGCATTGGAGCTTCGAAACCAGTCTACGTTGGCATCCAGTCTCTTGAAAAAACTTTAGATCCTGCCAAATATCTAAAACAATATGGGTAAACTCTGCTTCCCTAATCCATCTCGGGTTTAGTTTAAAGGGGTAGTGTTAGCGTTAGAAGTCACTCCTGGATTGCTTGCAGGAGCAGAGCCCAACGCCCATCAGTTTTATGTCACGATAGTTCTTAATGGGTGATCAAATGGGTAGAGGCTCGGGAAGATATCACTCTAACTCAGGGACTGGGTCCGGCATGTGAGGAACAAAGGAGTTCTTGATCTAACTTCAGTCAGTCGGTTGATTTTAAAATGAGCAGGTTGAAGAATTGGTGAGAGGAGTGGACAAACTACCTCAGGCAACAGACCTTTCCATAGTTTGTAGAAGAAAGAATATAAATGCAAGATCCTCTTGGTTCAGGGCTTCAAGAAACTGAAAGGGGGACTTGACTGGATCCTCCAATTCCAAGTCATTCAGCGCTAAGAAAAACATGGAGACCGATTAGAAACAATGAAAATGTTATAGTGATCCAACCTACATCATCCTATAACAGTCACAACTCGACTGGATCCTCCAATTGCAAGTTGCTCTAATACATTGTAAACAAAGACGTGAAAGAAACTGACATTCATAAGGCAAGAAGTCTCAAAATTCCATGCATAACCAGGAATAACAGTGCTTCATTAAAGCTTTACAACCGGAAGCCTTGCTCAACCATTGATGATTACAAAATACAAAGACTGAGTCTATATAATAAGAAAAATTTGCCTAAAAGAGGCATGCTCAGTCATCCAAGGCTTGGTGTCCCTTGAGCCAAATTCGGATGGATATTCTTCGTCAGACGCCACCTTAGCTGCACATGGCTCCTGCAATGGGAGTAGCTGAGCCATTAAGTGCCGAGATAGCATGTGCAGACCTCTCTGGCTAGTCAAGGACTAGGCATGGCTTCTTTGGAAAAAATCGGTACACATGACCCTCTTGGGAAGACAGTTTGCCAGACCCTCCATACCTTATACTTAATGAATGAGGAGAGGTTTAAACCACCCCCTCTCACCTTCATTTACTCCAAGAGAGAACCAGGATTGAGATCGAATCAGATGGCACCTAGAGATCGCGATGATCCCTTCTGTGAACAAACTCGACGCCTTTGGCCCCTCTTGCACAACCCTTTTTATTTCCCAAGTGACCACGGGCTGTGACCCTGCGTTTATTCTCAAAGGTGCTTTCGGCGTTCTTGAATAGGAAGGAGATGATCCTTACTTACCACAGTCGCAATGAGAGAAACGCCGAGATGGCTTAATTGGGCACCACGCGTCCCTCTCAGATCTGACGGTCTTGAACTCACTCGGTGATGCTATGGGCCTGGGTCTCGGACACTCTTGTCACTTCGCACCTCGGGGATATGAAGGAGCTTCTCCTTACACTTCGAAGTCGCGATGGGCGAAAAGGCGAGGAGCCTAATCGTGCACCAGGTGTCCCTTTGGATGGACGGATAAGACTGCATCGTGATACTGCGGGCCCGACTCTGTGCACTTTCGACGCTTCGGGGTTCGGGGTTTCAAGATGTAGAACGACGTAGAACCCTCACCCTTCAAACTCCTGAATGTCGAAATGCCGATGTGACCAAATATCGTGCCACGCGTCCTTTGCATGGACGGCTGCTATCCTTTCCTGCATGCAATATGGGCGCTATCCATCGTACTAATCTCGGTGCAACTTTGCTAACCGCAATTTCCCACTGACCGTCGATCTGCTCTTATGGATGAATCTGGATTGTCGACAATATAATCTCGCCCGCTTACTTTCTTGGAAGCCTAAAAGGAGATTTTTTCGTGCTACGCTCGGGCGCTTCTCATGTAACTTGCAGAATTGAATACTCTTATGCCCAGGACAAGAAATGTTACTAACATTAGGCTCCATGGGGGATAGAGTCGTCCCTGTGATGCTCTAAGGACTTATTTTGCAGCTCCAGTGCCTTGCTGTTGGGCTATGGGGTCATTTATTTAAAACTTAAAGATGGAAAGAAAAACAATATTTACAACCGCGAAAGAGCCATGTGAAGCTCAAGAGAAAAATATTTCTAGGAAATGCCCATTCACAGGGCCATTGAAAGCTTCTTGATCCTTCAAATCCCGTAACCTGTAGGTATTATTCGAGAATACTTCGAAGACTTTGAAAGGCCCGATCCACAAGGCTTCGAATTTTCCGTGCTTGCCTTTATCTTGTTTAGGAGCATCCCATTTCAGTACCAGCTATCCTATCCAAAAATATTTCTTCTTGGCCTTCTTATCAAAAACCTGCTTGATCCTTTGCTGATGGTCCTGAATTCTGCCCATTACCTGCTCCCTGGCCTGCTGGACTTCCACTAGCTGATGAATTCTTCTGATTATGTCATCAGGCTCCTCTCGATGATCCTGGAGGAATTCTGCTACAGGAATGGCTAAATGAGAAGGAAAAATAGCCTATGTTCCATAGACTAATTGGAAAGGAGAGATGCCTATAGATCTCTTCTTGGTCACTCGATCGGCCCATAGAGAAAATTTCAATCTTGAGTGCCAGGCCTACTTGTTGTCTTCCAACAATCTTTTGATGATCCTTATCAGGCTTTTGTTGGAGGACTCTTCTAAACCATTGCCCTGGGGATAGTATGGGGTGGAGTGAATCAGTTTGATCCCGAATTTCTCACAAAACTTGGCTAACGGCTCAACCCTGAAAGAGGCTACGTTATCAGTGACAATCTTACTTGGGCAGCCGAATCTTGTGATGAGGTCTTCTAGGAATCCGATGATTACCTTGTGGGAAGCACTCCTGGTGGGGATAGCTTCAATCCACTTGGTAAAGAAATTTGTAGCAATCAGGATCCATCTATGATGCCCACTGGAAGCGGGGTGAATTTCTCCAATGAAATCTAGGCCCCATTGCTGGAAAGGTCCTGAAACAAACACAGGATTTAACGGCAAAGACTTGAGCTGTTGTTTTCCTGCAAATCTTTGAAATTTGATGCAAGCTCTGACCCTTCTTCAGATGTCAGTGAATACAGTGGGCCAGTAGTACCCAGCCCTGAGGATTTTATAGGATGTGGTTTTCCAGAAATGATGCCCTCCACATAGGCTGTCGTGAAATTCAACCATGATCCTGTTAGCCTCTTGCGGATCTACACATTTCAAAAGCAACCCCAGGGGGTCTTTCCAATATAAAACTTGATCAATAAGGAAATATCTGACTGCTTTGAGCTTCAGAGATTTTGCCTTGTTTCTTTGCAGGCCGTCTGGAGGCCGCAACTCTTGCAGAAAATATATGACATCCTTATACCAGGGACATCGAGCCAATGGGGGCTCCCTTTGAGGGTCTATTTCAGACAGTCGACCCTGCTGAATTCCTGAGCATTCATTGATGAAACTTAACCCCAAAGCTTGGCGATTAGCTTCAGCCAATAGCTTGGCTAAACCTTGACCTTTGATCAATTTGGCAGGCTTTATTTCCAGGTCAAATTCCAGAATCTTGGCTATCCACTTACTCCTTCTCCTGTCTATGTCAGGCTAAATAAGAATGTCTGTAACATTAGTTGAGGGGACATAAGCGATGATTTTTTACTGTAGGACATAGATTCTAAATGCCTTGAGAGCCTTTACCAAGGCATAGGCTTGCTTCTCCATAGTGTCATACTTGACTTCGACATCCCTCAATGCTCGGCTGAAATAGGAAACAGGCTGCTCTAGCCCAATCTTGTTTGTCTGTAATAAAACGGCGGCCACTGTGTCAGGTGAGGCAAAGGAGAAAATAAGGAAATCCTTTGAATAATCGGGACTGATAAGCACAGGGGTTTCAGACAGTGCCTTCTTTATTTGCTCAAAGGAATTTCGCGATTCAGAAGTCCACCTCATTTCATTTCCTTTCCTTAACATGACTATCATAAGTTTTGCCTCCTCAGCAAAGTTAGGCAGAAACCTCCTTAGAAAATTAATCTTACGAAGGAAAGATTGGACCTCCTTCTTGGACCTCGGGATTGATAAGGCTTGTATTGCCTCAACTCTGCTAGGATCGATCCTGACTCCTTCCACTGATACTATGTGGCCTAGTAACTCTCCCTCCTACATGGCGAACATAGATTTCTTGGGGTTTAATGAAATGCCAAAACTCCTGCATTTCAGGAAAACCTTCCTGAGATGACAACAATGTTCTTTATCAGATTTTGAAAATACTGTGATGTCATCCAGATAGACGACCAAAAATTTATCCTTTTCCCCAATGAAAGCTATGTCCAAGGCACGTTGAAACGTTGCCCCTGCATTCATTAATCCAAACGACATCTTGGCATACATGAATGTGCCCCATGGAGTGGTAAATGTCATCTTTTCCCTGTCCTCAGGAAGAACAGAGACTTGATTGTAGCCAGAGAAAACATCGTTCATGGACATCCTGGATGCTCCTATTACCCTCTGCAGTATATGTTCCATCTTTGGTAATGGGTAGTTATCCTTCCATGAGCTCCTGTTTAGGTTTCTGAAGTCTACATAGAGTCTGATTTCTCCATACTTTTTCCTTACTGGTACCAAGTTGGCCACCCACTCTGAATATCTCAATGGTACGATGATCTGGGCTTGTAGCAGCTTATTCACTTTCCTCTCCATGATAGGAAACAACATAGGATTGATCTATCTTGGCTTCTGCCTAAACGGCTTTGCCTCCCTTTTCAACGGGATTTTATGCTCAATGACAGGAGTGTTATATGTTTTGAGATCTTCATAGGTCCAGACAAGCACATCAGCAAATTCCTTCAAAAGTCCAGCGTATTCAGACCTCTGCTCCTTTGTCAGACTTTTTGACAATTTGACATACTTGGTCTCACTCTCAGTGCCAATGTTGCACTGAATATTACCAGCGTCATCCTCCGAGATTTCCCCTTTTAATGAAACATAATTTCTATCAAAAAGCCTTTCCAAAGGAACCAGTCCCCTTGGAATATGGTTGCTGGGGAGATGCACAATGTTACTCTCTGCTATTTTACTTAGAAACTTACCCCCATCAAGCTCTTCTTCAGAGACAGAATCTTGGTCGATATGCATCTCTGAAAATTCTTCGACAGTCTCCAAGAATTTCTTGATCTCGAGATCATCCTCGAATACCTTCCAATGTTTGACATTGTCAAGTATGGAGGGCCTGTATTTTACTTCCACATCATATCTGAATTTGGGTGGCAAGGGTACTTTGAAATTGCTTGCTGATGTAGCCAAGGAATCTGCCACTGTGTTCTCCTCTCTTGGGACAAAAGAAATGTTGAATGCTAAGAAGAAACTGTCAATTAAGTCCCATACCTCATTTCTGTAGTTTCTAAGTCGAGGATGCTTGGCCTGATAAGCGTTTCTAATCTACTGGACCACCAACTCTGCATCTCCAAACACTGCTACTTCCTGAATTCCCATTTTCCTTGCGGCTCTTAATCCTAGGATAAGAGCTTCATACTCCGCCACATTGTTGGTAGCTTCAAATTCTAGTTTGTATGACAGAGATATGATTTCCTGAGCAGGTGACACAAAAACCAACCCAGCTCCAGTGCCTTCCCTGGAAAAGGCTCCGTCAAAGAACATTTTCCAGACAGGGGTGATGGAGGGAGGAAATTTATGGGAAGTGGTGGGCAGCTTTCTAAGTTTTAGAGGAGGCTCAAGAGCATTAGTGAGTTGCAGTGCACTGGAACCTAAATCAGTGTCCAAGGCAAAAATGGGATGGTTGGTAGGGTTGGCTTCATCACTGATTATATAGGCCAGTTGGGCTTCCCTGTATAGCCTCCTATGTTCTCCTCCAAACACTGGGATAGTAGCATATGTGAGGTCCATCTGCAAAGTTCCCCCCAGTCTTTTTATCCAAGATCTTGATAACAACATACCGAACTTGGGGGGGACATCAGCCACTACAACATCCATGACCACACTTTTCATGGGCAACTGAAACAAGGTCACGACGATAACTCCTAAACATTGAACTTTCCTGGAGTCAAAGGAATAGAGGTCATGATAGGCTCGGGTGAATTCTAGCCCTAACTCTTCCATGATAGTTTTAGGCATGAGGTTGTGAGAAGCCCCTGAATCCCTCAAGTAGTTTTGCAGTACCTTGTCATGTATGTTCAAGGAAGTGTAGAATGGAGGGGATGAGTCGTTTCTATCTTCTACCATAGGACCTAGAATAATTGCAAGCTTTTCATCTTACAAATTGATGGAGTCTGTGGGAAGGAATGAGACCTCAAACTATAAAAGCTTAGAGAAGCGTTCCTTGAACCCTTCATGTTTAATCAATTCAGTTAGGGGCACAGGGATTCTGATCTTTTGAATTTCATGCTTGAAATTAAAATAAGATGTAAGCTTCAGGATTTCTCTTATTTTGGGAACATGACTCTGGACTATGGGAGAGAGGGATTGGGGCTTCTTACGTCTTTGACTGTCCGCTACTTCATTAGCAGGTTTCTCTGTTCTAGTGGACTGCTCAGGAACATCAGGTGCTACTTTCTTTTTCTTAGACCTCAGATCATACCTGCCTTGGCTACCACTAGTATTGTCTCCCTTGCTCAGTTCATTTAGCTGACTGTCCATGAGAGACTCCTCGTATGCTGATTGAGTGAGATGAGGAAAAGGAGGAGTGTCCCTGAAGCAATGGATTTCAGGATCAAGCCCATCTGTTTCCCCTTCTTCCCCCTCGGCCACAAAATTGTTTTGAAAAGGGGCCTGAATTTTCTGGTCTTCTCTGTCTCTTCCCCTCTCTCTTTGCACAGTTGAGGAAGTAATATTGTTTGGCCTTCTGAAACCTCCTTTGTTTTCGGCATTTTGAGGGCCCTTGTATGCTTGCCTCCCCTCCACCTTCATTCTCTCCATCTCTGCAGACAGAGACTTCACCATCTTGGTCAGTTCATCCACTTGAGGGTGGGGCACTGATGGGCCAGAAGTTGAGGTTTTAGATCTTCCCTTTCTCCTGTCTGCATCGGCCTTGTTCCTCAGTCTATCATCTGCTAATACATTAGATTCCACCTCTATGGTTGCATCTTGCATTTGAGCTAAGGAGGTGGCTCTTCTTTCTCTCAATAAAAGACAGAAATCAGGGCCAAACGCACTAGCATAAGAAATCTTGGCCGAGGCTTCTGAAGGTTTTATCTCAGCATGAATTTTACTATACATCTTATTGAATCTTTTGGAGAAGTCAGAGACAGACTCTCCTTCCATCTTCTTCAAAGAACCGAACTCTGTCATGTAATACATGAAATCCTTCCTATCTCCCCACTGCCTCAGGAAAGCACTATCCAGAGCTTCGATCCCAGCAATAGATCCGGGGGCCAATCCTCTAAACCACTTCCTCACCTCACCATCCAGGCTCTGGATGAAGACTCTCATCTAGACATCTTCATTTTCAGTGTTCAGGTTGTCTGCATAACTGTAGAAAGTAGCCAAGTGCTCTTCCGTAGTTATGTCCCCTTCCCCAGTGAACTTGGGCATATATTTCAAGTAATCTCCAGCAGAGAGAGGATTCATAGGATGGGGTAGGATTAAGGGAGAATATCTGGCAGCGACTACGGCATCCATTCTATTTAGAGGGGGATTAGCACCAACCATAGGAATATTATGTGGAATAGAACTTGGAGGAGAAGGAGTTCGCGAAGGGGCTACTGGGAATGAGTCTCGAAGTGGAATGGGAAACAGAAGGGGATTTAAAGAGAAGGCTAACGGGCTTAAGTCAGCAGATGCTCCTCTTTGTGCAGGAGTGGTAACAGTAGCAAGAGGAGGAGTGGTAAAGATAGGAGTGGGGAAATCTTCAGCAGTCCTAGGTCTACGCCAAAGTACAACTTCAGAGGAGAGGGGAGTGACAAGGGTTTCTCCCTCCAATCCCAGACCAGGAGGGGAAAACTCAGCAGGAACACTCCCAAAATTCAGGACAGGGGAAACCTCAGAAAAAGGTCTGTTAAGAAACTGAGGAGGATAAAATGGAGTTCCTACAGAAGGAGATGGCAGATCACCTGGTTCGGCGATGGAAGTTCCTTCTTCATAGGCCTTTCCCTTTTTAAGAACCACCTCTGGATCAGTTTTAGGTGTATATAGAGGCAACTGTGGATGGGAACGCATGTGCCTGCCTATGAAAGCCACGATTATCATAGCAGGTTTGCCACAGTGGAGTCGTCACAATGGAGTCACCAGGTGCACAGTATCACCCTTCAAAGGCTCTGATACTTGATGCACCTTCAGAATCAGAGGCTCAATGTCATTCAATCCCGGCGAAAATATTTAACTTCATCCCCGGTAATGGTGCCGAAAATGTTAGTGTTAGAAGTCACTCCTGGATTGCTTGCAGGAGCAGAGCCCAATGCCCATCAGTTTTAAGTCACGATAGTTTTTAATGGGTGATCAAATGGGAAGAGGCTCGAGAAGATATCACTCTAACTCAGGGAATGGTTCCGACATGTGAGGAACAAAGGAGGTTTTGATCTAACTTCAGTCAGTGGGTTGATTTAAAAATGAGAAGGTTGAAGACTTGGTGAGAGGAGTGGACAAACTACCTCAGGCAACAGACCTTTCCATAGTTTGTAGAAGAAAAAATCTGAATGCAAGATCCTCTTGGTTCAGGGCTTCAAGAAACTGAAAGGGGGACTTGACTGGATCCTCCAATTCCAAGTCATTCAGCGCTAAGAAAAACATGGAGACCGGTTAGAAATAATGCAACTGTTATAGTGATCCAACCTACATCATCCTATAACAGTCACAACTCAACTGGATCCTCCAATTCCAAGTTGCTCTAATACAGTGTAAACAAAGATGTGAAAGAAATTGACATTCATAAGGCAAGAAGTCTCAAAAGTCCACGCATAACCAGGAATAATAGTGCATCATTAAAGATTTACAACCAAGAGCCTTTCTCAACCATTGATGATTACAAAATCCAAAGACTGAGTCTATATACTCAGAAAAATTCGCCTAACAGAGGCGTGCTCAGTCATCCAAGGCTTGGTGTCCCTTCAGCCAAATTTGGACAGATATTCTTCGTCAGATGCCACCTTAGTTGTGCATGGCTCTTGCAATCGGAGTAGTTGAGCCATTAAGTGCCGAGATAGCATGTGTAGACCTCTCTGGCTAGTCGAGGACTCGGCATGGCTTCTTTGGAAAAAATCGGTACACACGACCCTCTCGGGCAGACAGTTTGTCAAACCCTCCATACCTTATACTTAATGAATAAGGAGAGGTTTCAACCACCCCCTCTCACCTTCATTTACTCCAAGCGAGAACTAGGATTGAGATTGAATCAGATGGCACCTGGAGATCGCGATGATCCCTTCTGTTAACAAACTCGACAACTTTGGCCCCTCTTGCACAACCCTTTTTATTTCCCAAGTGACCACGGGCTGTGACCCTGCGTTTATTCTCAAAGGCGCTTTCGACGTTCGTGAATAGGAAGGAGCTAATCCTTACTTACCACAGTCGCGATGAGCGAAACGCCGAGATGGCTTAATTGGGCGCCACGCGTCGCTCTCAGATCTGATGGTCCTGAACTCACTCGGTGATGCTGTGGGCCTGGGTCCCGGACGCTCTTGTCACTTCGCACCTCGGGGATATGAAGGAGCTAATCCTTGCGTTTCTAAGTCGCGATGGGTGAAAAGGCGAGGAGCCTAATCGTGCACCAGGTGTCCCCTTTGGATGGACGACTGAGACTGCTTCATGATACTGCGGGCTCGACTCTGGGCGCTTTCGACGCTTCGGGGTTCGGGGTTTCAAGATGTAGAACGACATAGAACCCTCACCCTTCGAACTCCCGAATGCTGAAATGCCGACGTGACCAAATCTCGCGCCACGCGTCCTTTGGATGGACGGCTGCTATCCTTTCCTACATGCAATATGGGCACTATCCATCGCGCTAATCTCGACGCAACTTCGCTAACCGCGATTTCCTGCCGACCGTCAATATTCTCTTATGGATGAATCCAGACCGTGGACAATATAATCTCGCCCGCTTACTTGCTTGGAAGCCTAAAACGAGATTTTTTCGTGCTGCACTCGGGCGCTTCTCATGCAACTTGCAGACTTGAATGCTCTTGTGCCCATGACAAGATACGTTACTAACAGGTAGCATCTCCGCTGTTGGGTTCTATCAAGTTGAAGAACTATGGGGGCGTGTTCTGAGACAAAGGGCAGCGCCACCCAGGCCTGTTATCAGGTCACCTTCTCAAGTAAATCAGACGAGACAAAGTGTCTATCCAGTCTTTCAGAAATTCCATCCGCCCCCTGCCGACCATTTCTCCAAGTTGGAACCAGAACCTCGGGAAGGATAACAACCAATCCTCTAGTTGTGAAAGTGTCTTTTAGGAGACTTGCCAGTGGGTCCGGGTGACCAAGAGAGCCCTAACCCTCCCTTTCCAGTAACGTGAAGTTGAAATCTCCGGCGACTATTAAATTCTGGTAAGAGAGGAGACCACGATATTTGACCTTCTGCCAAAACTCTTTCCTATTAGTGCATGGGCCATATACATTGAGGAAAGAGAGATGTTCCTTTAATTCAAAGTTGTATAAGTACAAAATATTTCCCCACAACAAACGTAAGGTCTTAAATCAAAATGTTTTGGGTCCCAAGCCACTAAAAGACCCCCCGATCTTCCAGTTGAACTAACTGCTGCTGAGTACCACTCAGTTTTAAGGCGATGGAGGAAAGACTGGGCCTGATGCTCATCCACTAAGGTTTCCTGAAAAAATAAAAACTTCGGTTGATACTGATGAAAAAGACGACGAACCGAGGCAAGTTTATGGGATCCCCCCACTCCCCTTAAATTTAAGGACAAAAGGATCATGATTTCAGATGAGCTAGAGATTTAATGCCTCTAAGTGCCCCAAGATCTGAATTAGAAGAAGATATCAATACCTATTTCTTTAAGAAAACCTCTGCTCGTTTTCGAGCACTCCCAGTTTTGATGGGTGATAGTTCACAGCCTAAACCCTTTGACCACACAAATCCCTTAGAGCCCAAGGCCGGAATATCTCCCCCATGGCTCTGAGAAGAATGACAAAAAGATGATGAGGGTTCGACATAAGCAATCTCCTTCCCTCGGTAGGTGTGTAAAGCTTGTGGTTTTGGAAGTTCGTGGAGCACCGAAACAGGAGTATTCGGGCCCGCAAAGAGGTTACTTGCCCCCCGAAACACCTTGCTAGACCCCGAATCAAATCTAGGATCCTGGAGAAAAGTAACACGAGTCTCAGGAAAAGAGAAATCTTTTGTATCCCCCAAGGATCGACCCATACAAAGATCTTCATCCACAGGGTCAGGCTTCGACCCTCTCCCCAGCCTCCTCTAAACTGAATCCAGCTGTGACATCCTTTGATCAGAAAGTATGCTCGTAAAACCTACAGAGTTCCCCAAGACTTCCCTAATAGAAGGAGGAGGGAGCATAGAGGGACTGCTTTCTCTTTGTATCAGTGATTTCCCCCCCCCCCTCCCGTATGCTAAGGCGCTTACATGGGAATAAATCAAGAAGGGGTTCCAACATCGGTGAGATGACAGGGGAATCAGAAGGAGTAGGTATGAATTTCCTACCCATTAATTGATCTAGACTAAGCCTTTCCCAGGAAGAAAGAGAAAAATAGAGGGAGGGACACAGAGTCTTAAGCTTACTCTTGAAACATGTGTCTGAGTTGTCCTCCCCAGACGATTCTTCTTCAGGGATATGAACATTCCAACCTCTAGACGAAACTTCTGGAGGATCTGTGCTAGGTGGGTTCCGTAACAAGTCAAATTCGGATGATGAGTCATCCTGAAATAAAGCTTTGCATTCCCGAAGGAGGTGTCTAGTTTGTTTGCATCTGGTGCACCGAAAAGGAACCCCCAAATAATCGAGGGTCTAAGTTTGAAGCATCCCCCTCCATTCTAGTTCCACAGCTTCGGGGAGGCCCGCATGTATGTGTCCATTTCAACAAACACTCTGCACATACGCTTGTCTCTAGCATAAAGAACCTCTTCATCGACTACCAGAAACTGACCGAGCCCACTGGCTATCTCCGTTAAAGCCCGCTTGTTCCACCACTGGAGAGGCAGGCCAGGCATCAAAACTTATAGATGGCAGAAATGGAAATAATCTTTTGTAGGATCAAAAGAGACTCGCCACTGTCTAAGCATTAGACTCCTGCCATTAAATCATTAAAAACCACTTTCATCATCTTAAGTGGAAGACAAAAACCGCGGCCCCCTCGAAAAGACGAGCGATGCCTCAATGAGCAATAGGCACACTAAAGTAGGATAAAAAACTAAGGACCAACCAGTAAAAACCTCCAGATGACGATAACCACCAGCTTTTAAGATAAAAGATTACCTGACAGAGAAGGAACAGGGCCCCAAGAGGAACCCAAGCCCCAATAAAGTAGAGGTAAAGGCTAACAAGCCCGGAGGGTAACAGTCCAAACAACAATCTGAGTAATACACAAGAAAGACAAAACTACAATAGACGTCTGGTGTCTGAAAGATACTCGACTAGCTATAGATTAACCAGTGTAACTGATCACTAAACCTCCATTTCCAAAGCACCGTTATAGGTAGAACGTCCATTGATCCTGCTGGTTCGGCTCCTCAACCATACAAACTTCCTCCTTTTTTTTTTCCACTAGAAATTCCACATTCAATGAAATAACGTTAAATTTATATATAGTTGGCTAAGATTCCATAATTTTATGATATAAAAGTGTTTGTTAGATGGACAAAATGTTAAATTCCAGCCCTACTCTCTCGTACGAACAGAATAATACTTTAATTTAATTGTTTAAAATATAAGTAATCTTAATATCAAATAGAAATGACCTTTAAAGCTTGAAGCTACAATCCGAGAGCTTTCTTAGACTTGATATTAAAATTGAGAAGTAGGCGTGGGAATTTTTTTTTGGGTATAAAAAATATAATATATCAGCCTATTCGATTCGTATAGACATTGGAACGTGCAAAGCAAGTATAGAGACAGGGATTCGATAACATTATAAGAGAGAAATATACAACTTGCTACGCAATATATATTAAGGCCATTCGAGGATTGGCCGATTAGCCGTAGTATTGAATGTTATGTTTTGAAGTACGTTGTTTATGGCTTGTTCTTTTATTAGTTGATATTTATATATTTAGTTTAATTGTTTTTTTTTCAGTGATATTTGTTTAAAATTTGGTAAAAAATTATTGGATATGTAGATTTGAGTGGTTAATTTTATATAATTTTAGTGTGTCAGGGTTTTTCAAGAAGCTGAATCTATTTTTGCATTCAAAAATACAATTTAATGAAAATAAAGTTGTAAATGAAAAAAAAAAAACTTAAAATGATTAGACAACGACTTTTAGATATGGTTGATGCACATAGGATTCCATGCTATCATAATTTTATGATAAAAAAATGAATGTGGTCTAAGCAAGAGTGATCAAAATTAAACATTTTTTAGTCCTTCCGAGGATTCAAACTTGTTTTAGAAAGATAATTAAAAAAACACTCAAAAAATATAAACTTTTTAAATTACTTGTCATTTGTGAAGGAAACCAAAAATCATAAAATATTAAAAGAAAGGTTACAGTATCAATAACATATCAATGTCCTCACTTCCAATACTTACTTGGTGAATGAGCATTGGTTCATTACACAATACTTGTCTTTGGCCTCTAATGTCTAAAATCATCTCTATTTAATTAGCTCTTATCTATTCCAAAAAAATGAAATCCATCACATAACTTGCACCTAGATAAATATCCAAACATCATATTAACTTATGATTATTTTATTTGTCACTTAATGAAATCTTCCCAAAAATCGTTAACTTTATATATATGTTTGGCGGACATAGGATTCCATAATTTCGTGCAGATTTATGAAGGAATTTTTTTTTTGTAATTTTGTGCGGATTTATGAAGGGAAAAAACTTAGAATGGTTAGACAATGACTTTTAGATATGGTTGATGCACATAGGATTCCATGATTTCATAATTTTATGATAAAAAAATGAATGTGGTCTAGGCAAGAGTGATCAAAATTAAACATTTTTTAATCCTTCCAAGGGTTCAAACTTGTTTTAGAAAGGTAATTAAAAAAACATTCAAAAAATGTAAACTTTTTAAATTGCTTGTCATTTGTGAAGGAAACCAAAAATCATAAAATATTAAAAGAAAGGTCACAATATCAATAACACATCAATGTCCTCACTTCCAATGCTTACTTGATGAATGAGCATTGGTTCATTACACAATACTTGTCTTTGATCTCTAAAGTCTAAAATCATGTCTATTTAATTAGCTCTTATCTATTCCAAAAAAATAAAATCCATCACATAACTTGCACCTATTTAATTAGCTCTTATCTATTCCAAAGAAATGAAATCCATCACATAACTTGCACCTAGATAAATATCAAAACATCATATTAACTTATAATTATTTTATTGTTATGTGTCACTTAATAAAATCTTCCCAAAAATCGTCATTATAAGTTAATATGATGCTCGGATATTACGGTGGCGTCATTGCCATTGTGGGCATCGGAGGCCTGGGAAAAACTCTTTTGGTCCGCAATGTGTTCAACAACCTGAAGATGCAGGGATGTTTTGATTATTTGATTTGGCTGGAAGTGTCTGAGAAATTGGCCGTTAACCAGCTGCTCCTTGAGATGGGCAGGCAGATAAAGCTTCCATCCGATGAGATGAAGCACGCGAAAGGAAACAACTCAGCGCTTACAGACATCATTCGTATAAGTTTAGAAGAAAAACGTGTTCTATTTGTACTCGATGATGTGTGGGACACAGATGCTATGCAACAAATTGGGTTGCCGTTGCACAACACGAATAAGATTGTGGTTACAACGCGCTCTGGAAGAGTTTCAGATACTATGAGGGCTCTTCATACTCACAGTATGGAATACTTAACCGAGGACAACAGTTGGAAATTGTTCTGCAGTCATGCTTTTGCTGACTGCGCAGACAGGATTCCTCCACCAGAGCTCGACAGCATCGCCCGCCAAATTGAGAAAAAATGTTACAGACTACCGTTAGCTGTGAAAACAACAGCAGCTTATATGGCAAACGTAAGGAAACTACCTAATGAATGGGAATCTGAGTTGCAAAGTCTGAATGCCCAAGCACACATGAACGACAACTTTAGGTCGATTTTGAGGTCAAGTTACCAGGCTTTGCCTGATCATCTCAAACCTTGTTTTCTCTACTTTTCTGTTTTTCCTCAAAGCATTCAAATAGATTGCGAATATTTAGTGCATGCGTGGATTGCAGAAGGATTCGTTTGTGCCGATCAAGAAGTAGGAGGAGACACATACCGTCTTGGACGTTCCTACTTAAATGAACTTATTGATCGATGCCTAATCGAAGTTTCACAGGTTGCTGGGGATGGGCGAGCAAAGTATTGTAAAATTCATGATTTATTGCTCGATTTTGCAGTTTTCGAATCTCAGGCTGTCACTCCATGTTTGTTGAACGCTGGAAAAAAGGAGGCAGTATTTCCAGTGGAACAGTGCCGGGACGCACGTAGAATTTCATTGATTAAAAACGATATATCCACAATCAAGGGGAACATTCACTCTCCAAAGCTTCGCACTCTATTGCTGTGGAATAATATTAATCTTCAATCAATGCCTGCAACATTTTTTAATAAGCTGAGATATCTATGTGTGTTAGATTTAAGTGAGAGTTCCATCAAGTCATTGCCCTCCTCTATAGGAAATTTAAATCATCTCAAGTTATTGAATTTATCGAGGACAAAAATTGAGAAGTTGCCGAGATTCTTGAGTGGTCTCACAAGCCTCCAGATTCTCGACCTGAGTTGGTGCGAATATTTGCAGCTGCATTCGGGGGTTGGAAGGTTAATTTTAAATTGATAAACAGTAAAAAAATATTAAATTTAAGATTCCTGAAAACTCTTACTTTCCATATCTTCAAATTTCAATAGCCTGGTAACCAGATTAAAGAGTTCAAAATTTCCATTGAAAGGGCGATTTCAATGTTGGAAAATGTTGTCCTTTTAAAATTGGTTTATTGGAGAAAGTAGAGTAGAGTACACAAAAATTGGAATTGATAAGTTTTCAAAATATGTGATGAGAGAATCAATAGAGTACACATATTTTATGACCAAATTCGGGAAAAGTTGTTTTTCTAATATTGACAAAAATAAGGCCAAAACGTTGGCTTTGTTATGTAATTTTAGTAAACTATAATGAAAAAAAATGTCCAAACATGGCCAAAATCAAACCGATTAACTATTTTGCTTGAAATTCCTCACGTTTATGTCATAGATGGCATAATCTAGGACAATCAGGGCTTTTCAATTCTTCCAAGTTAATCTGTGTTAACCATACTGAATTTGAATATGAAAACATTGAATTTGAATATGAAAACATTGCACGAGCTTGACATGCAATGGGCACGGCAATGTATTTTTTACATCATGAAGGATACAAATAGGAGGTTTACGCTTTTTTGCTTCATTCTGAATCAATTTTACGAATAGGAAGAACAGCTGAAGCCGAGTTTTTCCGCTCCTTTTCTGCACTCAGAGTAAATTTTATTGTCTGGCCAGGAAGGAAGGAATTCTTCACCTCAGAAAGTCTTTAACCTGTATATATGCGGTAGATTAAAGGAAGAGTGGAGTTGTTTTCAAAATTCTAGACATTGAGTGCTTATTTTGAGCTCTACTATGCAGTAGGTTCCAAAAGTTCGTACCCTAGGAATTTACTTTAATAAGAACTCTATAATAAATTAACAGTTAAGATAATTAGGAATTGAAAGGGTTTTAACCTTTGGGTTATTTCCATTTTTTCGTAGGTGATCTCCATTTTTTTCCTTTTCATATTTTAAAGCTTTGGTAGGGTTTTCTAATGAAGCTTAGTATGTCTACCTTGCGTGTTGGAAGATTTGATGAGTATAGTTTCATTTAGTTTTCTTGGAAGATTGGCTGCCCTCTACCCTCACAGTGATTGTTTTTTTGTTATTATAAATTTTAATCTTTATTGTTTATTATTGTCATTTTATTGGGGTTTATCAACGCTTTAGAGTATATTATTTTGTTTCTCCTTACACGCTATGGTGTCTTTTTTGGTGTAGGCTTGCAAAGCAATGAGATGGAAGTCTCAAACTTCAGAATATTTAATGTCATATGATTGAGTGCCTATTAAATATTTGAGCATGTGTTTTGCTGCGATTCAATGACCTTCAAAGGGTTGATGCATAAACCTTGAAAGTATTCCTACAACAAAAGTTATGTCAGGACAAGTAGTAGTAAGATAAATCAAGCTTCCAACAAGTTGCCTATACTTTGTTGGATCTTCAAATGCAATGCCTTCATGTGAAGTAAGATTTAGATTCTTTAGTAAGATAAATCAAGCTTCCAACAAGTTGCATATACTTTGTTGGATCTTCAAATGCAATGCCTTCATGTGAAGTAAGATTTAGATTCTTTAGTAAGATAAATCAAGCTTCCAACAAAGTGCCTATACTTTGTTGGATCTTCAAATTAAATGCCTTCATGTGAAGTAAGCTTTAGATTCTTCTCCATTGGAGTAGAAACATAATTACAATCCTACATTCCAAATTTGCTCAATAGTTCTCCAATATACTTTTTCTAAGAAATAAAAATGTGCTTCGTTTTTTTTTATCTACTTCAATTCCTAAATAATAATGTAGTAATCCCAAATCTGTCATATAAAAAACCTTTTGCAGCTCCCTTTTAATAGAGGCTATATAATCATCATTATTTCGTGTGATAAGAAAATCATCTACATAAACAACTATCTAGATATACAACTAATCTTCTAATTTTCTTAACAAATAGAGTTGCATCATCTAGATTGAAATGCTTATAATTCAACTTGAGAATATATTTAATGAACTTTCCATACCATGCTCGGGGTGCTTGTTTCAAACCATACAAAGATTTCACCAATCTACATACCTTCTGCTCTTTTCCTTTAATAGAAAAACCCTCTAGATGTAACATATAGACATCTTCTTTTAAATCTCCATTTAAGAAAGAAATGTTTACATCCATGTGATGTATTTTCCATCATTTTTGAGGTGCAAGAGAAAATAAACTTCTAATAGTGTCCCATTTTGCAATAAAAGAAAATGTTTTTGTGTAATCAACACCTTCTTTTTGAGCATACCCCTTTGCTACAAGTCTTGCTTTGTGTTTATCAAGTGAACCATCGGCCTTATATTTAATTTTATAAACCCACTTAAAACCAATTGGTTTAATGCCAATGGGAGGATCCACCAATTGGTTTTTTTAATAAGAGCATCATACATTGCATCTTTCCATTTATTACAACTAGCAGGTTCATTAGCAATAGCAGGAAAATTTAATTTGAATTCATCATACCTTTTGAAATTGTCTTGGTTTATGTTGATCTATGTACTGATTGCTACGGTGATGGCTCATTTTGAAGAATAGGTTTTTCAAGACTAGTTTCTGATTCTACATTATTATCATCCAATTTTTGTTCTACAAAAACATTATTATCATCCAATTTTTCTTCATCAAAAACATTATTATCAACCAATTTTCCTTCATTAGAATCATTATTGTCAACTAATTTTTCCTCATTCTCTGGTGTTGTTACATAATGAAAATTAATTGAAGGAAAATCCACAAACTGATCTAGAATATGAATCCCCCCTTCAGGATGTGGAAGATCATTATCCTATTCATAATAGAACTTCTTGGAAGAGAATCTATCCAAATGATTGAGTTGTATATCAACAATAAAAGCATCTTTATCAAATTTAAGAAAAAACATCATCTCTTGAAACAACAAATTTATTGTTTTGCTCACATACAACCGATAAGCTTTGGAGGTATTAAAATACCTCAAGAAAATACATTTGTGAATTCTGGCACCCAATTTGTTGTGTTGTTGTTTAGGAATTAAGGTATAGCATGGAGAACCAAAAACTCTAAAATGTTGAACAACATGAAGACGATTATACCACATTTCATAAGGAGACTTCTTATTGATGGCAATAGAAGGACACCGATTTTGAATATAGACAACACAAAGTACTGCTTCTCCCCAAAACATCAACTTGACATTCTGAAAAAACATCATTGACCTAACCATATTAAGCAAAGTTTTGTTCATCTATTTTGCCACACCATTTTGTTGTGGAGAATAAGGGACAATGGTCTGATGTTTAATACCATTATCCTACAAGTACTTTTCAAATTAATTAGATTTTTATTCATTACCATTATCTGATTGTAGAGTGCTAATATTAAGTTGAGTTTCATTTGTAATCCATAAATGAAAATTCATAAAAGTTGCAAAACCTGATATTTCTCTTTCAACAATAAACCCAACAAATCTTGGTGTATTCATCAATAAAGGTCAACACATATTTATTACCATTAGCATATGGAGCAGGAATGGGCCCACATAGATCATAATGTATAATTTCTAACTTCCTGGAAGCTCTGAAAGTAGAGCCATAGAAAGGATGCTGACAATGCTTGCCTAAAATACAAGCATTACTTGGAGAAAGTTTTCTTAGAATAGTAGGAATCCATTGAATACCTTGTTGTTTAATAATTTTCATATTATCATAATTAATATGACCAAAATGAGCATGCCACAACAAGCTTGAAGACAAAGTAGCACTATGCTGAGCCAAAAGAGAAGAATTGGATGGAAAAGATGTTGTCCCTTTGAGTTTTAAAATTTTGTGTTCTTCAACACCATTCATAACAATCACATGATCATATGATCTTCTTATTTCAATTGTACCATGAAACAAATGTGAGAACCTTTTAAGTTCTCTTTATACAAGAGAAGGATACTCTGGGATTTCCTCCCTGCAAGGAGCATGTGCCTCATTTTGTGAGAAGGTTTCAGCCATGCGATTCGTATTCCAAGCAAATCCAGAAACGTATCCAACAAAGTCTAGTGAACTCCACTAATACAGGGTTGTAAAATTAAATGTTTGAGTTTTTTTTTGCATTCCCACTTGATTAAGTAGATATCTAATTGCACATATGCACATAATTATGATAATTTTACTCATGTTCGTATGTAATGAAGAGAAATTATTTTCTCATGTTCACATGAAATTAATCATCAATAAAAGGTTCTCGTTGGAGGATCACTTATTAATAAAGGGGTACATACACTGCTAACTACGAACTGAATATCTTAAAGACACAACGTGATAAAGAAAAAATTTAAATTTTAAAGCATTTAAAATGTAAATGAAAAGATAATAATTAATTATCCTAAAACTCTTCCTTATATACAAAGAATTCTTATCACCTTAAAAAAATGAAAATTTGGTATTATTTTACAAAATTCAAAGTCCAAATGAAAATTTGGTACCATTTTACAAAATTCAAAGTCCATTGAGAAATTGAAAGAATTGAGAAATATTTCAATATGGTAGCACCAACAATGAGGAAATTCTAAAAGGAATGTAATCACTAGTGATTATATGGTTTGAAGCACTAAATGAAGTGAAAATAAAATTATGATTAGGTAATTTTTAGTTTGAAGCATTAAATAAAGTGAAAATGAAATTATATGGTTGGTAATTTTTGGAAATTTAAAATGTTAGAGAGCCATTTGTTAATATACACTATATAATTAATAAGTTATTAAGTTTATAGTAAATATTTGTAAATTATTTAAATACCAAACAATATTTTATAACAAAAAGTCTAAATCTTATTGAACACTTCTTACGTGCATCCATAATGTGAACACATTGACTAGCACACTAATAGCATTCTATAATTTTTTAAGATAAATTAGATATTGTATAATAAAATGATTAATACTTATCAATGATTATATAATGATAGATCAATGTGTTTATGGTTTAAAATATGCACTAACTAAAGTTTTATCACAAGATAATAAAAACAACCTATGCACCTTATATGTGAGCACACTAATAAGTGTTTGTAATTTTGTTAAATAAAAATCATTTTTATATAAAAAATATCTAAATTTTATGTGGTATGTTTGATATAATAAGGAACTCATGCACTTACTATTAGAGTATGATTAAAATTGATTAAAACAAATAGTTTAATATAGAATGGTAATAAAGATTATTGGTGTGCTTATAATTAGAAATCCCTCATGCACTCTATATGCAAGCACACCAAAGTTCCTAATATGATTTAAGTGGGTTAACTGAAAAAACATTTTAAAAACATTTGGCCTCTCTCTTTTATCAATAACCTCCACTATAAATCAAGAAGGGAGAGATTTTTTGGAGAGGTTCCTCATAAACCTTCGCTAGAAAGTGTTTTCCTTGTAGTGATGGTTTGAGTAGCAATTTTTAGTGTATCATGGAATTCTCTTAGTTTTCCATGTCTTTTGCTTTTCATGACCCAAAAAGAATTCACAAAACCAATGCATTAAAATGACAACAAGCAAAATTTTGACCAAACCATGAAAAATAAATCCACATCCACCAATGCAATCATAAAACATGAAATCATAAGACCAAACCTACCATGATAATGTACCATTATATGTAGTAGTTATATCATTGAATTCCACAACACAACTTTTGGCTAAACCACCTTGAATGAAAAAAAAAAACATACCACCAAACTGTAATACCCCTGTTTCCCCAAGTTTGTAAATATAACTATAAATGACCAAGAGACTAATATGACAGACCAGATATGTGTGAATGTTGGATTTAATGAACCTGTTGTTATAAAAGGTCAATGTATGTATTTTCTATTATTAATAGAAAATGGATAGGTGTTGCATAACTGTTGAAAGGGGGGTTTGCCAAGTTAGACCATGATGCTATGAGAGAGATGGTGAGGGGAACCATAAATGATCGAGATAAACCCCCACCAAACCAATACCTTACTGGATTTAATGACTCGGACTCAGAACATTCCTCTGATCGAGAAATGAATTACAAGTCATACTGGTAGCTGGAAGAGTCATCCTCAAGAGTTAATGAGGAGATCGGGTAGAGTACCCATCTACAAGACTTCCAGACCTAACCACGAGCTGGGGATTCAAAACCACGCAACCTTGTTGAGGAAGGAAAGAAAATAGGTAATGTGTGGGCAGAGGCAAGAGAGGGAGAAAGAACATTTGGGCGAGAGAGCAGAGTCAAAAAGCCAATTTCAAAACGAGAAAAGGGTGTTGTGAAGCTCTCATGTTCGATGAATAAATGAGAAATAATCTCTTTCTAGGCATAAGAAACTATTGGCATGGTTTTTGTTTCAAGCTGATAAACGAGGCTGACGAGTGACTATGGAAGTACTCATGCATACCTCCTTGTTTGGTACAGAGAAAACCGATTGCTAAGATCTTGTGGGAGGAGGAGAGTATCCTCCGTCCTTGACTCTCACCGAGCAAGAAGAAAGAGACTCTCTCAGAGCAGTGTAGTCTAGCTCGAGGGTGGCCAACAATAAATCTGTTCAGGAGTGGTTGTGTCTATGGTTGGGTGGAAACAAGCACCCCTTTCAGCAGTTGCTTCACGAAATTTGGTTTCTGATAAGTATTTTCATACTTTGTGTGTTAAAATGGAAATTATGAAAGAATATATCTACATGTTTATGAATGAGTTCTAAATTGAATGATTAAGGTAGAAATGTATTGCTTCTCAGTGAACCCATGCTTGGAAGGGTCTTCTGTTTACTTCAGCTAAGAATCTAGAGAGCTATGGGATGTAATCTTGCAAGAGTGTTGGGGACGGATTTATGGAAATTCTTAAGTCTTGTTAACCTCTAGACTCTACCTTCGCGGAAATATTAAGTTCAAACCCTATGGAAGGAGGGTACCTCCTTCATACCTTTCACCTGTATGGCCAAGGGCTCATGCCCGTGTCCTTAACCAATTCGTGGCTAATAGATTAACACGTAGCCCACGAGAGGTTTCGAAGGACCCTTGTGACCAAGGTCTAGGAACCTTACACTAGGTCCCAAATGGAGCTAATCCTTTCTAGCTTCGAAACTCCTGGAGTTCGGAGCTCTAGAGTGTTTCGACCTTCCCATTTGTAAATCGGTCGAAGGAAACTAATTGTTATGGTTACCCACGAGGTTGATTGGCATCTGGTGGTCTCCCTAACCGTGGCAAATTGACCTGACCCATCGTTAAAATTTGATCCATTCTTCAATCGCGAGGTAACGCGAGCCAAAGATCAAAGGGTATTCAAAAGTCCCCTTGGCTATCATATCTACACCGACGTAACTTCGGCAAAATCCTACTTCGGGAGGATAGGGATGTTAAAGCACCCAACTCCCTGAACGTCAAAGTTACGAAATCATGTGAGTCGTGGATCTAGGGAGTCCGTTAAGAACTCATCTTAGCCATTCAAATAACTAGTGGAGGGATCCGCGTACAATACTTTGGCAAATTCCTGCTTCGGGAGAGCAGAGCTGTCATAAAACTAAAACCTCCAAAGGCCAGAGATGCGAAGTGACGAGGATTGTAGATATCGAAAACCTTTGGGATCTCCCCTAACTGTTAGATCTAGACCATGGTCAGCCCGACGCTGACCACTCTAGGAAGAAAGTGGAGGTCACACCATGGATCCCTTGAACGTCGAAGTTACGAAGTAACGGAGGCTGTAGATCCAGGGGTTACGTGGACACACCTTGACCATGAGATCGAAGGGCTTGGAAGACAATCAGTGAGGGGTGATGTGGCACATTGACATCACTTAGCGTGATGTGCACCCATGTTTGATGTGCCACATGTCACCTGGATTCAGACGTTTCATAGACACTACAGGCCCATTAAACCATGACATGTGTCACCCACTGTAGGGGCCATGTGTCCTCTCTTCTTTGCCACATGTCATACTTGACACTTACTTGTTTGGCCCATTTGGAGGGAGGAGTATTCAGGACCCACCTATACTTGCTTATGCATCTAGTACATCAGCATATGCGAGGTTGTACCCTTCGGAAGTCCAAGACTTCGGGACTTCGTGGGTTTGGGATGTAGGGTCGTGGGTAAGTTGAAAGGCCTGAAAGTTGGAGCCACATGGAGAGATTTTGGGCTCCTTCGGGAGGTCGAGAATTCAGGACTCCATAAAATAGGCATATAGAAAGGAGAAGGGACGATTAATGCTAAAGCGCCAAACGAGAAACTTCCCTTTAGCTCATGCGTTAAATGAAGGCCATGTCCCGCTGTTGGATTGGACAGTGGATGAACATTCCCCGTGCATACAGGATCTCAAGGATGGTACTAATGAGGTGGAGCCACGTGGTCCTCAACTAATAACGGTCGAAGAACTTCGGGAGGCCATATCCTGCAAAGCAAGAGACAAATATGACAGACAAGATATGTGTGAATGTTGTATTTGTTGTCCTTTTTCACTGCATGAAGGATACAAATAGGATGAATAGCTGAAGCTAAATTTTTCTTCTTGTTTGCTTCATTTTGAATCAATTTTACGAATAGGAAGAACAACTGAAGCCAAATTTTTCCGCTCTTTTTTTGCACTCGAAGTAAATTTTTTATTCACCTCAAAAAGTCTTTAATTTGTATATATGCGGTAGATTAAAGGAAGAGTGGAGTTGTTTTCAAAATTCTAGACATTGAGTACTTATTTTGAGCTCTACTATGCATTCAATTCCAAAAGTTCGTACCCTAGGAGTTTACTTTAATAAGGAGTCGATAATAAATTATCAGTTAAGATAATTAGGCATTGATAGGGTTTTAACCCTTGGGTTATCTCCATTTTTTCATAGGTTATCTCCATTTTTTCCTTTTCATTTTTTAAAGCTTTGGTAGGGTTTTCTAATGAAGCTCAGTATGTATGTGGTAGCTTGCTTGTTGGAATGAGTATAGTTTCATTTAGTTCTCTTTTACATTGGTTGTGGCTTCCCTCTACCATCACATTGCTTGCTTTTTTGTTATTATAAATTTTAATCTTTATTGTTTATTATTGTCATTTTATTGGGGTTTATCAACACGCTTTAGAGTATATTATTTTGTTTCAGCTTACACCCTACCATGTTTTTATGTGGGCTATGGTGCCTTATTTGGTGCAGGATTGCAAAGCAATGAGATGGAAGTCTGAAACTTTAGAATATTTGATGTCATGTGATTGAGTGCTTATTAAATATTTGAGCACATGTTTTGTTGTGATTCAATGACATTCACAGGGTTGATGCATAAACCTGGAAATTATTCCTACATCAAAATTTATGTTAGGACTAGTAGTAGTAAGATAAATCAATATTCCAACAAATTTCCTATACTTTGTTGGATCTTCAAATGCAATGCCTTCATCTGAAGTAAACTTTAGATTCTTTAGTAACATAAATCAAGCTTCCAACATGTTGCCTATACTTTGTTGGATCTTCAAATTCAATGCCTTCATGTTAAGTAAGCTTTAGATTCTTCTCCATTGGAGTAGAAACATAATTACAATCCTACATTCCAAATTTGCTGAATAGCTCTCCAATATATTTTTTCTGAGAAATAAAAATGTGCTTCGGTTTTTTATCTACTTGAATTACTAAATAATAATGTAGTAATCCCAAATATGTCATATAAAAAACCTTTTGCAACTCCGTTTTAATAGAGGCTATATAATCATCATTGTTTCCTGTGATAAGCAAATCATCTGCATAAACAACTAGATATACAACTAATCTTCCAATTTTCTTAACAAATAGAGTTGCATAATCTAGATACAAATGCTTATAATTCAACTTGACAATATGTTTAATTAACTTTTCATACCATGCTCGGGGTGCTTGTTTCAAACCATACAAATATTTCACCAATTTACATACCTTCTGCTCTTTTCCTTTAATAGAAAAACCCTCTAGATGTAACATATAGACATCTTATTTTAAATCTCCATTTAAGAAAGCAATTTTTACATCCATGTGATGTATTTTCCATCATTTTTGAGGTGCAAAAGAAAATAAACTTCTAATAGTGCCCCATTTTGCAGTAGAAGCAATTTTTTTTGTGTAATCAAGACCTTTTTTTTTAGCATACCCCTTTGCTACAAGTCTTGCTTTCTTCTTATCAAGTGAAACATTGGCCTTATATTTAATTTTATCAACCCACTTACAACCAATTGGTTTAATTCCAATAGGAGGATCCACCAACCTCCAAGTGCATTTTTTAATAAGAGCATCATAGTCTTTTTGCATTGCATATTTCCATTTATTACAACTAGCAGCTTCATTAACAACAATAGAAAAATTTAACAACTAGCAGAAAAATTACAACTAGTAGCTTCATTAATAGCAGTGGAAAAATTTAACAACTAGAAGAAAAATTACAACTAACAGCTTCATTACAACTAGCACGTTCATTAACAATACCAGAAAAATTTAATTCAAATTCATCATACCTTGTTGAAATTGTCTTGGTTCGTGTTGATCTATGTACTAATTGCTACGGTGATGGTTCATTTTGAAGAATAGGTTCTTCATGAATAGGTTTTTCAAGAATAGGTTTTTCAAGACTAGTTTCTGATTCTACATTATTATCATCCAATTTTTCATCTATAGAAACATTATTATCATCCAATTTTTCTTCATCAAAAACATTATTATCAACCAATTTTCCTTCATCAGAATCATTATTATCAACTACTTTTTCCTCATTCTCTGGTGTTGTTACATAAGGAGAATTAATTGAAGGAACATCCACAAACTGATTTAGAATATGAATCCCCCCTTGAGGATGTGGAAGATTGTTATCCCATTCATAATAGAACTTTTTGGAAGAGAATCTATCCAAATGATTGAGTTGTAACTTGTATATCAACAGTAAAATCATCTTTATCAAATTCAAGAAAAAACAACATCTCTTGAAACAACAAATTTATTGTTTTCCTCACATACAACCGATAAGCTTTGAAGATATTAGAATACCCCAAGAAACGACATTTGTGTATTCTGGCACCCAATTTGTTGTGTTGTTTTTTAGGAATTAAGGTATAGCATGGAGAACCAAAAACTCTAAAATGTTGAACAACATGAAGACGATTATACCACATTTCATAAGGAGACTTATTATTGATGGAAATAGAAGGACACTGATTTTGAATATAGACAACACAAAGTACTGCTTCTCCCCAAAACATCAACTTGACATTTTGAAAAAACATCATTAACCTAACCATATTAAGAAAAGTTGTGTTCATCTGTTCTACCACACCATTTTGTTGTGGAGTATAAGGGACAATGATATGATGTTTAACACCATTATCCTACAAGTACTTTTCAAATTAATTAGATGTTCATTCCTCATCATTATGTGATTGTAGAGTGTCAATATTAAGTTGACTTTCATTTGTAATCCATAAATGAAAATTCTTAAAAGTTGCAAAACCTGATATTTCTCTTTCAACAAATAAACCCAACACATCTTGGTGTAGTCATCAATAAATGTTAGCAGATATTTATTACCATTAGCAGATGGAGCATGAATGGGCCTAGATGGAGCATAACTTCCTGGAACCTCTGAAAGTAGAGCCATAGAAAGGCTACTGACAATGATTTCCTAAAATATAAGCATTACATGGAGAAAGTTTTCTTGGAATGGTAGGAAGCCCTTGAAAACCTTGTTATTTAATAATCATGATACTATCATAATTAATATGACCAAAATGAGCATTCCACAACAAGCTTGAAAACAAACTATCACTATGATGAGCCAAAAGACCAGAATTGGATGGAAAGGATGATGTCCCTTTGAGTTTTAAAATTTTGTCTTCTTCAACACTAGTCATACCAATCACATGATCTTACTATTTCTATTATACCATGAAACAAATGTGAGAACCTTAAGTTCTCTTTATACAAAGGAAGGATACTCTGGGATTTCCTCCCTGTAAGGATCATGTGCCACATTTTGTGAGAATGTTTTAGCCATGTGATTTGTATTCCAAGCAGATCCAAAGACGTATCCAACAAAGTCTAGTGAACTCCATTAATACATGGTTGTCAAATTATATGTCTGAGTTTTTTTTGCATTCTCGCTTGAATAAGTGGAGATTTAATTACACGTATGCACATAATTATGATAATTTTCTTCATATTCGTATGCAATTCTTAGAAATTACTTTCTGATGTTCACATGAAATTAATCGTCAATAAAAGGTCCTCATTGGAGGATCACTTATTAATAAAGGAGATACCTACACTGGTAACTACGCGCTGAATATCTTAAAGACACAAAATGATAAAGAAAATAAATAAATTTTAAAGCATTTAAAATGTAAATGAAGGGACAATAATTAATTATCCTAGAGCTCTTCCCTATATACGAAGAATTCTTATTACCTTAAAAAAAAAATTGGTACCATTTTACAAAATTCAAAGTTCATTGGGGAATTGAAAGAATTGAGAAATATGACAATATGGCAGCACCAACAATGAGGAAATTTTAAAGGGAGTGTAATCACTAGTGATTATATGGTTTGAAGCACTAAATGAAGTGAAAATAAAATTATGGTTGGGTAATTTTTAGTTTGAAGCACTAAATGAAGTGAAAATGAAATTATAGTTGGGTAATTTTTGGAAATTTAAAATGTGAGAGAGCCATTTGTTAATATACACTATTTCATTAATAAGTTATTAAGTACATGGTAAATATTTGTAAATTTTTTAAATACAAAACAATATTTTATAACAAAAAGTCTAAATCTTATTCAACACTTCTTACGTGCATCCATAATCTGAACACATTCACGAGCAGTGCATGGTAAATATTTGTAAATTTTTTAAATACAAAACAATATTTTCTTACGTGCATCCATAATCTGAACACATTCACGAGCACACTAATAACATTCTATATTTTTTTAAGATAAATTAGATATTGTATAATAAAATGATTAATCCTTATCCAATACATCTTATATATTGATAGATCAATGCGTTTATGGTTTAAAATATGCACTAACTAGAGTTTTATCACAGGATAATAAAAACAGCCTATGGGGTGCCTATAGTGAGAACGCACCAATGCACCTTATATGTGAGCACACCAATAAGTGTTTGTAATTTTGTTAAATAAAAATCATTCTTGTATAAAAAATATCTAAATTTTATTTGTTATGCTTGATATAATAAGGAATTCATGTACTTACTATTAGAGTATGTTTAAAATTGATTAAAACTAATAGTTTAATATAGAATAGTAATAAGGATTATTGGTGTGTCTATATCAAGAAATCCCTCATGCACCTTATATGTGAGCACATCAAAGCTTTTAATATGATTTAAGTGGGATAATTGAAAAAAACATTCAAAAACATTTGACCTCTCTCTTCATAAAAGAAGGGAGAGAAGTTTTGGAGAGGTTCTTCATAAACTTCCGCTAGAAAGTGTTTACCTTGTAGTGATGGAATTTTTAGTGTATCATGAAATGCTCTTAGTTTTCCATGTCTTTTGCTTTTCATAACCCTAAAAGAATTCACAAAACCAATGCATTAAAATGACAACAAGCAAGATTTCAACCAAACCATGAAAAATAAATCCAAATCCACCAATGCAATCATAAACATGAAAACATAGGACCAAACCTACCATGATAATGTACCATTATATGTAGCCATTATATCATTGAATGCCACACTACAACTTTTGGCTAAATCACCTTGAATGAAAAGAAAAAAACATACCACCAAACTGTAATACCCATGTTTCCCCAAGTTTGTAAATATAACTATAAATGACCAAGAGACTAATATGATAGACTAGATATGTGTGAATGTTGGATTTGATGAACCTGCTGCTATAAAAGGTCAATGTATGTATTTTCTATTATTAATAGAAAATGGATAAGTGTTGCATAATTGCTTAAAGGGGGGTTTGCCAAGATAGACCATGATGCTATGAGAGAGATGGTGATGGGAACCATAAATGGTTGAGATGACCCCCCACCAAACAAGTACCTTACTGGATTTAATGACTCGGATTGAGAACATTCCTTTGATCGAGAAATTAATTACCAGTCAAACTGAGAGCCGGAAGAGTCATTCTTGAGAGTTAATGAAGAGATGGGCAGAGTACCCATCTGCAAGGATTCCAGACATGACCACAAGTTGGGGATTTAGAACCATGCAAACCTGCTGAGGAAGGAAAGAAAATAGATAATTCGTGGGCAGAGGCAAGAGAGGGAGCAAGAAGATATGCGCAAGCGAGTAGCGTCGAAAAGCCAATTTCGAAATGAGAAAAGGGCATTGTGCAACTCTCTGGTTCGAGGAAGAACTGAGAAATAAGATCGTTCTGGGTGTAAGAAACTGTTGGCATGGTTTTCATTTCAAGATGATAAACGAGGTTGATGAGTGACTATGGAAGTACTCATTCATACCTCCTTGTTTGGTATAGAGAAAACCGATTGCCAAGATCTTGTGGGAGGAGGAGAGTAACCTCTGTCCTTGACTATCACTGAGAAACAAGAAAGAGTCTCTCAGAGAAATGTAGTCTAGCTTGGGGGTGGCCAATGGTAAATCCGTTCAAGAGTGGTTGTGCCTATGGTTGGGTGGAAACAAGCACCCCTTTCAACAGTCGCTTCACGAACTTTGGTTTCTGATAAGTATGTTCATACTCTGTGTGTTAAAATGGAAATGATGAGTGAATATATCTACATGTTTATGACTGTGTTCTGTATTGAATGATTAAGGTAGAAATGTGTATTTCTTCTCAGTGAACCCATGCTTGGAAGGGTCTTCTGTTTATTTCAGCTGAGAAGCCAGAGAGCTATGGGATGTAATCTTGCAAGAGTGTTGGGGAAGAATTTACAGAAATTCTTAAGTCATGTCAACCTATAGACTCTACCTTCACAGAAATATTAAGTTCAAACCCTATGGAAGGAGGGTTCCTCCTTCAGACCTTTCACCCGTATGACCGAGGGCTCATGCCCGTGTCCTTAACTAATTTGTGGCTAAGAGATTAGCGCATAGCCCATGAGACTTTTCGAAGGACCCTTGTGAGCAAGGTCTAGGAACCCTACACTAGGTCCCAAATGGAGCTAATCCTTTCTATCTTCAGAAATGTGGGAGATTGGAGCTCCAGAGTGTTTGGACCTTACCATTTGTAAATCGGTTGAAGGCAACTGATTATTATGGTTACCCACGAGGTTGACTAGCATCTGGTGGTCTCCCTAACTATGGAAAATAGACTTTCCCCATCGTTAAACTTTGATCCATTTGTCGATCACGAGGTAACGTGAGCTAGAGATACGAGGGTATCCAGAAGTCCCCTTGGCCATCAGATCTACACTGAGGTAACTTTGGCGAAATCCCACTTCGGGAGAATAGGGATGTTAAAGAACCCAACTCCTTGAAAGTTGAAGTTATGAAATCATGTGAGTCGTGGATCTGGGGAGTTCGTTAAGAACTCCTCTTAGCCATTCAATTAACTAGTGGAGGGATCCGCATATGGTACTTCGACGAAGTCCTGCTTCGGGAGATCGGAGAGGTCATAACACCGAAACCTCTGAAGGCCGTAGCTGCAAAGTGATGAGGACTGTAGATCTAAATACCCTTTGGGATCTCCCCTAACCGTTAAATCTAGACCATGGTCAACTCGACGTTGGCCACTCCGAGAACAAGGAGGAGGTCACACCATGGATCCCTTCAACACCGAAGTTACAAAGTAACGAAGGTTGTAGATACACGGGTTACGTGGACACACCTTGACCATGAGATCAAAGGGCTTGGAAGACAATCAGTCAGGGGTGACATGGCACTTTGACGTCACCTAGGGTAACATGGTCCCACGTTTGACATGCCACATGTCACCTGGATTTAAACGTTTCATACACCCTACATGCCCATTAAAAACATGACACGTGTCACCCACTGTAGGGGCCACGTGTCCTCTCTTCTTTGCCACATGTCATACATGACACTTACTTGTTTGGCCCATTTGGAGGGAGGAGTATTCAGGACCCACCTATACTTTCTTCCGCATCTAGTACGTCACCACGTGTGAGGGTGGACCCATCGAGAGTCCGTGACTTTGGGACTTTGTGGGTTTGGGATGCAGGGTCGTGGGTAAGTTGAAAGGCCCGAAAGTCGGAGCCACATGGAGAGATTCTGGGATCCTTCAGGAGTTCGGGATTTCAGGACTCTAGAAGACAGGCGTACAGAAGGGAGAAGGGGTGATCAACGTCGAAGCGTCGAACGATGAACTTCCTTCTAGCTCATGTGTTAAATGAAGGCCATGTCCTGCTGTTGGATTGGACGGTGGATGGACATTCCTCGTTGATATAGGAACTCGAGGATGGTACTAATGAGGTGGAGCGACATGGTCCTCGACTAATAATGTCGGGAGAACTTCAGGAGGCCATATCCTGCAAACCAGAGGTCACATTAGAGCCCGGTAAGAGTGGTTAGAGAACTATGAATGAGTAGAAGAGGATGAAGATCTCGGAAAGATGATTTGAGATGATTAGAATAAGAAAAAATTGGATGCCCCATCCCTAAAAAGGACACTTAAGGGTTGGGTGTGGTACACAAACTTAACATAAAACCTAACCTGAACCCCCTAGGTGGAGTTTCTTGTTACATCTTCTTTATGTTTTTTCATTTCAATAATATTGATATGTAAGAAAAACTTATACAAACAATATGCTTTAATATAATAAATATTTAAAGATGACCAAAACCATGCATCATCATTTGGTGTTAAGAATCTGGTGTTAAGAATCTTGCACGAGGCATGAAGTTAATAGTCCGATACACTCATAAAGTCCCTACTTTGTAGGGAGTATAATGATATTAACTAGCATAGTCACATAATTGTGACTGATGAACGCCGAAAATGCATATTTACTTTATTAAACTTAATTTTAACATAAACTTTAATTAGGTTTGTAAATAAAATTTGCTATATTCGTTCAATGTGACTGTGCTATTATATGCGCGTACGCAGTATGCTGATTTCAGAGCATCATACAAATAATAATAACAGTGTCACTTCATCCTACCCAATTTGCCATTTCGATTTTGAATTGGGTGAGCAGGCATCTCAAGTTCAGTACATCCACGTCTACCATCCCACTTGCATTTTCACTTGGCTGGATATTGGCAATACCTGTCCACTCTTATGCACCCAGTGTATTGAGCCGTCGTGAAGAACACAACTGAGTTCATTGAGCCATCGTGAAGAATGCAGCTAAGAAGAGGCACTTGGCATCATATATTACTACGCTCTACCCAATATAAAATGCGCGGACGAATGAAACGCCTGAGGAAAATGCAAGGACAGGTGAAAAAATTCATTGTTAATAATCCAAACGTGGTAATGTTAAATGTTAATCATTTAAACGTGGCAATCATATAGTGCTATAGTAATTTCTTAATATGATTAGGTAAATGTTAAAAAGTAAACAAGTTAACGGATGCATTCAAAAATACAAGGAGACTATAAAGAGTAAATCACATTCATTGATTTGAGAGGACGACTAAGAATATTCCAGCATCTTTAATTGTTAGCCATCAGATTAGAATTTTAGATTAAAAGATGATTAATTGTACCCATTACCAATAGTTATAGGCCTTTGGCTTAATTACAATTACTTTCTATTTATACAAAATGTTATCTATTTATTAAATAAAATAATAATCTAAAAATAACACTATTGATGAAAATAAAAACCGTCGGTTCAGCCCTCCGAGCATAACATCTTATAAATTTGCTACAGATGTTGGACTAAAATGACACACAAACCTAATTTCTTTGAATCCTTAGTTCATTGTCCAATCTCAACTGATCCAAATGGAAATGAGAACGGGAATCACAGACAGGGAGGAGAGGTTAGATTCTTCTGATAATGCTTGGTGGACGGAGTTGCCTGAGGATTTGCAAGGTGAAGCTTTGGCTTCGCTGCCTGTGGATTCCGTTTTAACATATCCCACTGTGTCCATGGAATGGAATGCCCTCCTTTCATCCAGCAAATTCCTAAGTGGTGATTGGGCTAGGATGCCTATTAACAACAAGCCATGCCTACTTCTGTGGCAGCATGGCTCCACACAGCCTTGTCATGCATTTGCTTCTACACGGGGACTTGGAAGGCCAGCTTCTCGCTTTCTTTCTTAAATCGAGACGGTGAAGTGTTTTTGGGAGGATCGGCTGCAGGGAGGTTAATGGTACTGCCGAATGATCCGTCATCACAATTTTCCATCTCCGTAAGTAATCCTTACACACAGACGTCCATCACGCTACCCTCACTGGCATCCATTGAAAGAAACTTTGTCTCCGCCATCCTGAAAAGCGAGGATGGCGGAGACATCTACAAAGTGGTGGTCATGGGCCGGAGAAGTTCCTCAAATGCGAATATAGTTGAAATATACGATTCCTCTGTAAAAACATGGAGGATCGCGGGACATATTCCAGGGGATCTGAATACAAAGCATCACATGACTTTCTGCGATGGTTATTTTTACTGTTTGACTGTGGAACGGTTTTCAGCGTCCAAGATGCAGGAGAAATGCGAATGTGGGTAGAACCAATGCCGGAGTTGTTAGAGAATAATGGCAGGCGAATGTACGCTCTCATTACCTGTGGATCGCAGCTTCTGATGGTGTCGAATAATACTGGGTCGGTTATTATCTAGGAATTTCATAAAAACTCAGATTCTTCTTGTGGTGGGAAGAGATTGCCCGGATGCCTGCATGTCTTAACGAGCGACTGAACTGGTCTACGTGTGCAGTAGAAGGAGTGGGGGATTGCGTTTGCTTCATATCCATGAGTGAAACATCTGTGGTGGTTCTTGTTTACAATTTTAAAAAAAAATCATGGAATTGGCTTCCCGCCTATCCATTATACGTTGACACCACTCGTATCAGTGGCATGGCCTTTGAACCAAGGCCTGACATCAATATCGGGTGAAGCAAAGTATGACAGAGATTGAACTGTCAAGTTCAATTCTTATCAGTAAAGTATCAAATTGCTTCTATTTCGTGTTGTTCTTTGGAATTTTGAGTTGCGTAATGGCAGTGGCGGGCCTGTGTAATTACTTGTACATTAAAATTAGGTATCATAAAGTTTTGCAGACGGGGCCGTGTAGTTTTGTGCTTCTCTTTTGGTTCTATTTGGAGCTCTATAGAACTTAAATAGGTGTTTTTTAATATCAAATTTATTTTTGATATTGATAGTAATGATAAAGTATTCGAAAACGGATGTTTGGAAACCTCATATATAGTTTACATTTAGGAACATAATATTCTCTCTTAAGTGTATTATATTATGCTTTTCATTTTTAATTTTAATATAATTGTTGTTAATTTATTTTTTTAGAATTTTTTTATTTTTTAATTTTAATATAATTGTTGTTAATTTATTTTTATATATATTTTTTATTTTTTATTAATTTATTTTTACAGAAATTTCTTTCATTTTTTAAATATAATTGTTGTTAATTTATTTTTACAAAAATTGTTATTATTTTTTAAGGAAAATTAGTGCCAATTGAATGTCTAATTTAGTTATTTCATTTAATTAATTTATACTTTTGGAATATACTGTATTTTGAATATTCAGAAAATCAAAATTTTAATGTATTTATTTAATAAGGAGGTGAGATCAAGGGAAGATATATTGAAACACTTCAAAATATTAAACTTTTATTTTTTTGAATATTTGGAAATTCAATTTTTTATATATTTATTTAACAATGAAGTGAGATTAAAAAAAATTATATTACCACAATTCTTTTTCCATATCATATTATAGTTTAAACCTATTATTACTCATTATTATTAGAGACTTATTTTAAATTTGTTCTTTTATACTTTTTAAATATTATAATTTTAGAAGTATAGTATTTTTGGTGTAAAGAATGTTCATAATTGTAATGTTTGATGTAAATGTTTATAGTAATATCAATATCAATGTTAAGAACAAATTTTATAGTTTATTTTATAATTTTTTAAATATTATAATTTTAGAAGTATAGTATTTTTGGTGTAAAGAATGTTCATAATTGTAATGTTTGATGTAAATGTTTATAGTAATATCAATATCAATGTTAAGAACAAATTTTATAGTTTATTTTTTAATTGTTTTTTTTGTTTAGATTAAAATTGATTTAGGTTCCCCGGATGGGGTGATACGAGAGGAGATGGAGCCACGTGGGCAGAGCCAGGACGCGGTTTAAAGCATCCACCGGCTCGCCCAGCCCCGCAAATTTGTCCCGCATGATTTGCAGCAGAAGAGGTATACCGAACAGGCCCCTCGCGCGAGCGAAAGGTACTCAAAGGCAAAGCAATAATGCGCAGAGTTTAATGGAGCAGATTTATGCCCGGGACATGGCCAGTGTGGCGATTATAACACTCATTCTCCGGGTTGTAGCACCCATTAGAAATTCAGTCGGGGAGACCTCCTACTCTCAGCCGCACCAGGGAAGAAGCAACCTCCTCTTAGCCGCACCAGGGAAGAAGCGCCTCCGGGACAATTGGACATACACAGGCGGCATTAGTCTCTTCCATAGGGACTTCGCCATGCCTCGTATTCGCGGGAAACCGCGCCGAGGTGCTGCCTGGTATGCTGCGGAGTCCAGAAGAAGACGAAAGAAGGAGTTTGAGAGGGCAATGGCAATAGTGGCTCGACGTCGGCGTACCAGGTCACGTCGGCAGTCGAAGGAACGAGAGGAAGAGGTCAACCCACAGGCCAATCCGCCAGGGCATTCCAGGCACACCGTGTCCGTGGCTTTGAATACTCAGCACCCGAGCTCGAGCCTTGTCACGCATTGCACCAGGCAACCTGCAGTTGACGCGTCAGACCCCTCCACCAGCCAGGTAGCAAAGGAGGCTCCTCCCAAGCCCTACTCCCCTTGCTATATAGTAGAGGAGGCTCCCCCCGAGCCTACCACAGCCAACACGGAGGCAGAGCCAGAGCGCCCTCAGCACAGGGCAACGGAGGCAGACGCGGTGGGCAGTGAGGAGTCCAGGGAACGTCACCGTGGGGAGCAGCCATCTACGGAGGACTGGGGATACCTCAACCTTCTTCACGACATCAGAAGTAAGCTGGACGATCAGACATTCCGCTTGGAGCGCATGGACCATCGGCTAGATATGTTTTTCGTTGCTCATTCTCGAGCATCGTCCAAAAAACAATGTCCAACCTGTGTGCATCCCTACTCCTTCCCAGCTAGATGGAAGCACGCAGAGATATAGCACTGGCAGCTCGGCCTCGAGGTTCCTACAAGTTCTGGTGTAGTTGTTACAGTTTTAGCTTTATGTTAGATAGTTTTCAGGCTGTCTTAGTAGTAGATAAAATAATCAGCTTCAAGCTGGCGACCATAAGTCCTGGTTTCCTTCGGGCAGGACGACGCTCTAGACAACTTTGTTAAATTTTGGCAACCAAGCTACAGGGACACTTTTGGACATGGATGCCCAGCTGTCTCAGTTTCCTGCTTAGGCGAGACAGTTGGCATCACACACAGACTTGTATTTTGAATATGTCAATATAACAGGCACCACCTTTTAAATTAAAAAAAAAAAAATTGATTTAGGTTGATTTTAACGAGTGATTGTAATGTTTGATGTAAATGTTCATAATAATATCAATATAAATGTTAAGAAGAAATTTAATAGTTTAATTTTTAATTTTTTTTTTTTTTTAAATATATATATTCTAAGAATGGTTAATATTATTTAAAGAAAAGTTTGAAGTATTGAGATATTTTTATTATTATATTAGTGTATTAATGCTTTATTAATGTATTATTGTAATACATTAATGTATTAATATTTTAGTACATTAATATTTTAGTAATGTATTAATTAATAGGTTACATTAATATGTTATACTTTAATTTATAGATTACATTAATATAATAATTAATTTATATATTAATTTATACAATAATACTTTAATTTAATTGATAGATTCACTATGTATTAATATATTAATGATTTATAGCCCGCATGGGTGTAGATGGATTGGCAAGTGTAAATGGAAGGAAATTTGTAAAATGAAATCTCATGTTCGATTCTCACCTGGATTTACTCGTGGGCCATTCTTGTGGGCTAGGTAGCCAACGAAAATTGACCCCATATCTAATAGCCAACAAAGATCGAATACGAGAACAACCAATTGCCAATTCCCCAATATATATATATATATATGGATAGCTAACTAAAAATAAGTAAAAATTTCATAACCTTAATGGATTAATATTTTTGTTAAATTTTCCTATAAATCTTTTAGCTGAATTTAGATTTTATTTTTTCTTCCTAAATTTATAGAATATCACCAAAAAGTTATGTCATAGATATTACATCAGTAGATATTACATGACATATGTTTTGTTGTATAAAAAAACGATAGTATACTTACATAGGTTATGGTCTATATGGGAAAAATGATGTATATTATCCACATATTACATTAAATAAGTGGGTTATGGTGTATATGAAAACAAGGATGTT
>JZKD02S2396375.1:917543-928633 GCA_000966675.3 Picea glauca
TATTTTTGGGATTAACTGTGTAGTGTAAGTCATTAATCTATGACCCATATTCATGAGTATTAGTCTCAACTGACCAATAATTATCATGATTTGAATAGTCCACTTAGCACTCATTGCATCGTGTGATGCTCACAGGGGTGAAGAAATGGGATTGAAGCCAATGAAATGAATCGCATAGCATCAATCATCACTTCCGGGGCCTGCACCCGGTAACCAGGACTTCCCAGGTGGTCACCCATCCCAAGACGCCTCAGGCTCAAGCGCGCTTAACTGTGGAGTTTTCCCCATAATCAAGCCCACTTAGCTTGCTACCCCATTTGCAAAACCTTAGCAAGTATTGTGCCTTATGAACTACCCAGTTAGAGCTCCCTTTAGTGATGTTACATTAAAGTTAATAATATTATATTAATAAATTTAATAATGATGGTACATTAAAATTAGTAATGTTACATTAATGATACAATATTTTTTTATTGGTTTGATGAATAGTTTATTCTTAAATGATATTAGGTTTTGGTAAATAGTTTATTTTTAAGGAAAAAAGATGTTGGCACCCAAGGTTTGGGTTAGTTGTCCGCACACATGTCATCATGGCACAGGTATAGTAGCATTGCATGTACACATTAGTAGCTATGTGTTAGATGGAATAAGGCACACATGTCAACAAAGTTTTTTACTATAGACAAAATAGTCTAGAAGATACGACATGTAGATGAATTCAGAGAAGATCTTTGATCATCTTCGTAAATGGTGAAAAAATACTACACAAGAGATCATAGGAAAATATAATGGATTAGATGGCCATTTAGTTAGGATTTCCACGCTCCAAGAAGGATACATGGGATGCATGCATATACAAGAATCATGCAAAATTAAATATCACTAGAGAGAGTGGGGAAGAGAAGAAACTAACAAAGCACGAAAGTAAAATAGAGAATAGAAGAGGAAGAATATGTGAGTTCTAGAAGAGAGAGTTTGGCTTGAGTTTTGTACGGGTCTAGTCAAGTCCTGAATGATTTTTTGTATGAGTCATATAAATGTTCCAAGAAGTGTTTGTAACGAAGTGAGTTGTGTGTAGAACATGATTATAGATTGCATGGCATAGTGTACAACACAATTTTTTGTAGAATGAAACAAATCACAAGAGTGGAATTCCATGTGTAATGTAAATATGTTATTGTATACATTTTGAATATTAGTGAATATAATATTAAGATACATTTATCCTTGTCAATGGATATGTGTGTTCTTAGTTAAATGAATGCTTGCACTAATGGTTTATGTTGTTACTGTGGTAATGGGTTGTGAATGAATGAATGAGTGATAGTGCGAGTGGATTCCTTATTTTATTTATCCCTTTACATATGACAGAAGTCTAAATTCTCTATGTCGTACTCATGGCATCTTAAGTGAGACCTTCTTTAGTCCTCAACTAATGATTGATATGTTGAAGCCTTGGGGTTTTGTTGGTCAACTATGAAAAACTTTAGGTCATCAACTGCCCATATATAGGAAAGGTTTGCGTAAGTGAGCCAACAAATGGTTCTGATGTTGAGACTTGAAGGTTTTGTATTGAATGATGAAGGGATAGAATTAGGTGGAATCCATATCGAGAGGAAATATAAGGATAACTATCTGCAAATAAAGATGAGTTTTTATAATGAGAGACCAAGGGTTTGATAACCCACATTGAATGAAGGAAATAAATATATATCTACACATATTTCCATGACATTTTCTTTGTTCAGTTTCCTTGTTTGTTGTATGAATGATTGAAGAGGAAGACAACCATTAACACTTCTCTAAGAGTCGAAGAACCATTTCCATGGTACTAGATTAAAGTCAACCGAATCAAAGCTATGGATAATAATTGGGCTGGAGAAATCAACTTTTGGTTCACCCAAGTAAACGTGGGATACATTATTAAGTTCACCATCGTATATAGTGATTCTTTCAATGAGGTTGAAAGGAAGTTTGTTGAAGGCCCTTAGAAGAGGATGTTGGAGTAAATCCCTCTATAGATCAAAATG
Organism: Picea glauca; assembly: GCA_000966675.3. Taxonomy (NCBI): domain Eukaryota; kingdom Viridiplantae; phylum Streptophyta; class Pinopsida; order Pinales; family Pinaceae; genus Picea; species Picea glauca. The sequence goes on from JZKD02S2396375.1 coordinate 919,574, forward strand.
TTGTTCATAGAGAATGGTTTTATGTGCATGGAGCCTTATCAAATGGTCGTGTATAACCCCTCTTTCTTAGGGGGGGTGAAATGAAGGTGGAGATATAGAGAGAAAATGGATCTGGTTGATGGGATCTAGAATATGTTCAGATGATGTGAGAAGATAATGGACCTATAGGATCAAAGGAGATAAATGAAAGATGAGTGAAAAGGAGAGAAAAGAAAATAGCAAGGGGTGAAAGGCGAGGGGCCAAACCCAAAATGAACATGAAGGAGACCACACTAGGAGGGTGTGTGGGAGGGAGTGCTATGTGATAGAGGAGCACATAAGGAGATAAGACATTATAGAGATGCAGTGTGAGGAGCAGGATATCAAGTGAGGATACGAAGAGTAGTGGTAGTAGGGTTAGAGGGGAAAAATTTAGATCCCCTTGGCTATTAAGAGATATCCCAACATTGCACGAATATGAGGTGCATCATAAAGGCATTGATATAGGATAGTATGGTAAAGAACCCCTTAGGGAAGGGGAATAGGCTTTATATATTGTGAATCGTCTTTCACAACTACAGATCAAAATCTCACTAGGATCCCTCATAGGAGATGATGAAAGATGATGGAGGAAACCCCTCTTTGAAACACCCCCCTTGCACATTTTGTAACCAAGAATAAAGAAAAAAAATCACAGGCATTGGAGTAGAAGAAGGAGAATAAAGAAGAGAATATATGAGTGAAGAAGAGGTTGAAGTTATCAATACTTTGTTGGGAACATTTTTTGAATCAATATCACCGACAACTAGTACTTAATTGTGAGGACACAACACTGGAGTGAGGATGGTGAATCAAGATACAATGATGAGGTTACATGCATTCTATGGGACAAGTAAATATGATGTAGAACATGCCTGGTTCACATGAAAAGACATATGATTTGTGAAGCGGGCCATAGTTGAAGAATCAAAGATTGTGCAGTTGGAGACCACTTTAAGAGATAAATCCTTGATGTGGTATATGAAATATAAGGTTTCTATACCTGTGGGAAACACTAGGTCCCTGATGTATATGAAGAGAGGTATGCTTAGGGATTTTCAGAAGTCTAAGTCATAATCAAAGTGCATTATAGAGATCAAAGAGATCAAACAACAAGCTAAATAAATTGTATGGGACTATGACCAGTGGTTCAAAATATTGTTGGATAGGCTTACATTTTAGATCTAAGATGCTTAACACATGGAGTTGTTCATTACAGGACTACTACCCCATATTTTGTTCCTTTCCACCCAGTAAAAGGTCATTACTCAAGAATAGGTTTTTGATATTGTGATTCACCTGGAAGTGATTCTAGGAGGTGGAAAGACATTAACAGGGATAACATAAATGCAATCACAACTCACAAATATCACAATGTAGTTACAATAGATGGAAAAGGAAAAGGTGGTGCATAAGTATGTATGGTCTACAACATTCTAGAAAGAATGGCACCACCTGAATGTCCAACATTGGGAAAATACTTTGAAATGGGTGTGATGAATCCATTTCTGACTATGCCTCAGGCTGAGTGGTGTGATATTTGTAGATAGTGGGGATGTGTTACTCCCCACTTCCGAACACTTCAGAAGTACCATAATACTATGTCTACTCATTTTTTCAGTTCTCCAAATTCTTGGGGCATGATCTAAACAAATGTCGGTCTATTTAGTTAACCACACCCATGATGTCTTTTAGGCCCAGGAAGAGTAGAAATACGGTGACCATAGAGGTGAAAATAGAGGTGGATATCAAGGAGGTCTGAGAGCCATAGATGGATGAGGAAGACAATGAGGATATGGTGGAGGTGGAGGAATATTTCCTTCTTGTTTTAATTATGGTAAGTTGGGCCATGTTTTGATATTTTGTACCAAACCATGCACTCTTTGTGGGTATTGTTATAATACAAAGCATGTCACTAAATATTTCCCCAACTTGTTGAAGAAGAGGGAGGATAAGAAGTCACATTTCAACATGGTGAATATAGATCCATAGGAGAATAAAAACAAACATGAAGAAGTTAATGTGCAAGTGGTAACCCAAGAAGGATCAGAAAATCCATGTGATCCCCTCCCATGATTGATGATGTGTATTTTAATAAATTTATGCACAACACACAAAGGGATATAAAGGAATATAGAGTGCACAAAGAACTGTAATGCTCAAAACAAAGGTCATTAGAGGAATCTTGGGTGCATGAGGAGGTACAACACATAATGCAAATATTCTTAGAAGAAGCTCAATGCCATAAATAATTGCAGCAGGCAACAAAAAAGGCATTGGAGGAAGCTCATGTGCATAAAATAATATAATACATGAAACAAAGGTCAATGGAAGAAGATTGTAGTTAGGAAGAGGTGTGAAAAAATGAACAAAATTTAATAGGGGAGCGCACGTGTGAAGAGATGTAGTGCACGACATGAGGGGAAGAAGAGAAAAAAACTAGGCACAAGGAATCAACCGAGGTGAAAGTAAGTAACTTTGTTCCCTGTTGTTTGAAAATATTAAGTGATCTCGTTGCTGCAATAAAGTTGACATGTATTCTATCAATATGAATGGGGGAGGAAGAAACAATAACTATACATGCCTCTGTACCAGAAAGAGATGGATGCCATGTGAGTAAAAATAAGCGCATAGGAAGAGAGTTCAATATGAAAACTGATCTCAAAAGATACAATATGGATGGTGCATCTTGTATTTGGGATCTGATGTGAACATATTACCAAATAAATCATGGGATTTGGTGGGAAATCCATGTTAGAAAAAAAGGATTGCAGAGCAATAATATAAAACAAATACAAAAATAAAACATAGAAGATACATAATAAAATAAAGACACATATATACATGGTTCAACGAATATGCGGTATGTCAACCAGATAAATAACCAATCCTTCCTTTATTATTATCCATCAAATGAAGGGTTACAACCTGCAACACACCTTCTTTCACTTTCTCTTCTTTTCTCGCAGTCTCGTCTCTCACAATAGAATATTCACTTTCATACACAACCACAATACAATTACCTCATACATAAAATAGGTTTTACTTATAGGGAAAAAAACCTTAACATATCTTCTATTGTTAGATCCACAACCTAATGATGAATGGTTCATATTGACTATGAAATTACAATATTTTACATGACCATTTTCTCAAAAATTTATCTTTAGGGGAGTTTCCCCCGAACCCCTACTGGTGGGGGATCCATAAAGTGTATCACTCCATGGAAATAGGTGTGGGGGAGAAATCCTCCCACACCCCCCCATTAGAAACTAGAATCTAAACATGGTTGAAAGAATACCTCCAAATCATGAACATAATCGGTCTCCACAACCAACAATCTCCCACTTGGAGACTAATAACAACAACTCCACTATTGTTGGAATATGATCCACCTTAGACATAGAAAGTTTCTCATCTTCACCTTCACAATTAAAGGCCAACTGAAATTGAGCAGGAACTTAGTTTCTCCCTTGTTAATACCTTTGTTAACATGTCTACAAGATTCTAGCTCGTATGTATCTTTTCCAACTTCAGTTGTCTATCTTCCAAAATGGATCATATGAAATGGTACCTAAGCTATATCTCTTTAGTATTAGAATGGAAGGATAAGTAATTTTCAAGATGAATGGCACTTTAGTTGTCACAATAAAACTTTTTATTCTCCTACTTCTTTCCCAATTCCTCCATAAACCTTTGTAACCAAATCATGTCTTTATTATCCACTGTAGAAACAACATACTTTTCTTCCATCGTTGAAAGTGAAACAATATTTTTTAGTTTAGAAATCCGACTTACTATTGTTTCATCTATAATTAAAACATACCTTGTGGTTCTCCTCCTTTTGTGTTTATCACCTTCAATATCCATATTAACATATCCTTGTAGAATAGTGCCTGGACCTCCAAAATACAATGCATGAGTAGTAGTACCTCTAAAATACTTTATAATCCACTTTACTTACTCCCAATGTTATTTACTTGGATTGTTCATATACATGCTCAAAAATCCCACTGAATGTACAATATTTGGTCTTGTGCACACCATCACATGCATTAAGATTGCAACTATTGATGGATAAGGGACCCTGGACATGTATTATATCTACTCATGTGTGTTGGGACACATTTTATTGGTTAATTTGAAGTGGATGGCCAAAGGTGTACTAACACATTTTTCAGTATACATTCTAAACCTTTTCAACACCTTCTCTATGTACTCACCCTCACACAATATCATTTTGCGATTTTTCTTGTCTCTTGTTATTCTCATACGAAGGATTTTTTTTGCATCACCAAAATCCTTCATCACAAATGAATTAGATAATTTCCTTTTGAGCACATTTATATCAAACATGTTATAACCTACAACAAGCATGTCATCGACATAAAATAACAATACAATATAGCTTCAATTTTCTAGCCTCTTAAAATAAACACTTTGATTAGAATGACATCTACCATAGCATTTTTCTGTCATAAACCTGTCAAACTCCAAATACCACTTCCTTGGAGCTTGATTTAGGCCATACAAGCTCTTCTTCAACCTGCATACCAAATTATCCTTCCCTTTGACCTCATATCCATGTGGCTACTGCATATAAATCTCTTCCTCCAGACCCTCATGGAGAAAAGTTTTTTTTACACCTAACTGTTCAATATGTAATTCTTCTACTCCTAGAAGACTTAAAATATTCCCGGCTGAAGTCATTTTAGCAACAAGATAAAATATTTAATCAGAATATATACCTTTCTTCTATGAAAACCCCTTTAGAACAAGTATGTCCTTGTACCGCTTCTTTCCTCCATATTCTTCCTTCAACTTGTAAACCCATTTATTATTCAATGCTATTTTCTTGTAGGCAAATGAGCTAAGTCCCAAGTCTATTTATTTCCTAAGGAGTCCATTTCCTCTTTCATACATTTCTCCCACTTCTTTTTCATGTCTACCTTCATTTCCTCTTCATAACATTATAGTTCACCATAATCTATCAACAATAAATAATACAACGAAGGAGAGTATCATTAAGAGGGTATGTGGATATTCTAACAATAATTGCAGGAGTTTGAGATACCTTATGTTCTTGTTGTTCTACATTTTTATTTTTTGGTACCTTTGAAATATCATTTTATTTTATTTCATCAAGAAGTATGTATTCTATGTTTTCCTTTTCCTATTTCTTTCGCTACAACTGATCTTTGTATATAAATTTTTCATTGAATATCACATCTCTACTGATAATGATTTTTTTATTTTCATAATCCTATAAGTGATAATCTAAATCATTAACACCATAACCAATAAAGGTACACTTCTTGGATTTTTTCTCAAGCTTTGTTCTATTTTCTTTATCAATATGGAAAAATGATTCACAACCAAAATTATTCATAAATGAGTAGTTTACCTTTTTACCTATGCACGCCTCCTATAGAATTCCACCATCCAAGGGGATTGAAAAATGAAGTCTATATGTTGATTAAGTTAACAATAGTATCTACAACATCTTCCCAAAAATGTAAGGGCATCCCTACATGCAATCTCATACTCCTTGCATGTTCCATGATTGTCTTGTTCATTCTTTCTGACACACCATTTTATTTTCGTGTTCCTCGAACTATCTTCTCTCTACGAATCTCATGGTATTGAAAATAATTATCAAACTCCTTGCTACAATATTCACCTTCATTATGTGATCTGTTACACTTCAAATTTTTTCTTGTCTCATTCTCAACCAAAGATTTCCATTTCTTAAAAGTGTAAAAAACATCATAGTTTTGTCGAATGCAACAAATGTAACATAATAATGAGAGCCACCAAGATATGATACCTAAGATGGTACCCATACATATGTATGAACAAACTCTAACTTCTCACTCTTGTTTTCCTTCCCGACTCTGAGAAATTTGACTCTCTTATCTTTTCCATAAACAAAGTGCTCATAGAAATCCAAATCAACGTGTTTAAGATTTAGAAACTAATTCCTTTTGTGGAGTATCTACATCCCCTTTTCATTCATGTGTCCAATCCTATGATGCCATGGTGTTGTATCCACTCCTATAGAAGCTAAAGAGATAGAAGAGTCAACATTACCAGTACATAAATAAAGTGTAACTACCTTCTCTCCATTTTCTATTACCAGTGATCCTTTAGTGACCGTGCATGCCTTTTCTATAAATCTAGATATACAACCTTCACATTCCAACTACCCTGTTGAAATCATATTTATTCTCAAATGTGGAACATGTCTCACCTTTTTCAACAACCATTCATTTCAAGTACTTAACTTTATTTTTACCTTCCCCATTCCAAAAATTTTACATGGTTCATCATCACCCAAATAAACCTATCTAAAATCACCTTGAACATAATATTGAAAATACTTCCTATGGGGTGTGGCATGCAATAAATCCCCTGTATCTAATACCAAAGAATCAATATTATAAAGGAAGAATCCAAGCATATTATAACTCATCACCTATTATGTTTTCTTCCTGATTTTTCTCTTGTTATTCATATCCTTGCTTCCTTGGAGATCTGCAATGTTTCTTCAAATGTCATTTCATCCCAAAATTCTAGCAATCGATCTTTGCTAGTCTGGATTTGGATCTACCCTTCCTAGACTTCCCATAGTTTTTTGAGATATTTAGTCTTTTCCTTTTTCTTCCCCTATTCTCCAGGGTCAATGCATTACTTGATGACTCACCTATTTTTTCCCATCTCATTCACTCTTTAATGATAACACCAATGACATTATAAAAATTCTGAGTGTTTGAACCCAAGATAGAGTTATAGAAATCCATGACCAAGTCGTTTCGTCAATCTAGAAATGAGCACAATATTAGAATATCCATAACCTCATCATCAAATTCCACTCTTATAGAACTTAGATGATTAGTAGCTGTATTAAATTCATTTAAATGATTGGAAACATACTCACTTTATAACATGTTCATATTAAGTAATTTCTTCATTAGAAATACCTTGTTGGAGGTCGAGGGATTTTCATATAGTTTAATCAATGCCTTCATCAGATCCTCTATTGTATTTTCATTTGAAATATTGGAGGTCACTGATGTTGTAGGCATAATCGTATCATTCCTAGTTAACTTTTATCAAGAACCTCCCATTCTTCATCCTTCATACTCATCGATTTCTTTTCTTTTCCACCCAATGGTAGAAAAAGATCCTTCTAATATAGATAGTCTTCCATTTTCATCTTCCATATCTAGTAGTTTTGGCCGTTAAATTTATTGAACCTAAACATTATATACTCCGCCATTGCTCCCACTAAAACTAGAAACCCTCTTTTCCTGCAAGCTACCAGTCGCTATGATACCAATTGTTATAAAAAAGAGGATCATAGAGTAATAATACAGAACATATGTGGAAATAAAACACAGAAGATAAAAAATACAATATAGACACATATATACGTGTTTCACCCAATATAGGCTACGTCAACTGGAGAAATTGCCAGTCATTCTTCTATTGTTATCCAACAAATGAAGGAATACAACCGACAATACACTTGTTGTAACTTCCTCTTATTTTCTCACAATATCCTCTCTCATAATACAATATTCACTCTCATACATAGTCCTAATACAATTCTCTCATACATAAAATAGGGTTTCCTTCTAGGGAAAAATACCCTAACATAACTTCTACTGTCATATCTGCAAAGTAATGATGAATGATTCAGATTGACTATGAAAATACAATATTTTACTAGGAAAATTTTCCAAAAAATTCTCATTGGGGGCATTGCCCCTAAACCCTCACAAAGGGGTTCCCCATAAATTTTCACAAGCCCCCTTGGACCCCCTATAGAAAAATTTTGGGGGAGTATCTCCCCCACACCCCCTGAATGGGAACTGGGATCCAAACATGGTTGAAACAAGACCTCTGAATCAAGAAGATAATCAATCTCCAAAACAAACAATCCAAACTTGGTGTGCTTTCCCATTCAAGCTAGGATGGCTAATCAATATAGAATGTATCCTTTCAGTCGACTGGAAAAATTATAAGTAAACATTGAAGGGGTATATTTTGAGGTGATTGAGATTGTGGATGACTTAGATCCCTACCCCATGCTACTTGGAATTGACTGGGAATTTTACAACAACATAGTATTGAATCTAATGTTGGAAACTCTAGTATGGTTACATAGTTGTCTTAATGGATACTCTTGCTTATTTTATGGTGAATGCTTGAGGCATTATTCATATGGTTGTGGTGATATGGTTATGTTGATTAATTGATAGAGTGAGTAGCACTCTTATGTTTCAGTACTGATATGGTTTCCATAGTATATTGGTTACTTATGTTTGAGTAGCATTCGTATTGTATGATTGAGGAGCACGAGTAAGTTGTTGGAGAGTTTGGATGTTTTGAGATTGGTTATGCTACATACTGGACAATGAAAGACAAAAGTGAATGTGACTGAAGGCTGTAGAGGATATGATTTTTTCATGGAGAGAAAACCCTAATTGTTCAGAAGGAATACACAGGTTGTGTAGTGTACCATTTTACACTGCTGAGGTTTTCAACCTCTCAGTTACCATTCTGTACACGGACTTTTACATAATTCGTGCAGACATTATAAGTAAATGCATTTAAACAATTAAACAGACTTAATTCTCAGAGTAAAATATATATAAGTTACTGCTACAATTAAACATTCCATAACATTCAACAGTAACTCATTTACACAGCGGAAAGCATGATACATGAACATCACAGTCATGCCAAATGTGATAAAAACATAATTCAGATACTTATCTTTGAACAGCTGTAGAATTCACCAACCAAGTGCAGGCCTTCCACGAACCTCCCAGCCTTAGACCACACTGTTCATCATCTCAACAGTGGGTCACCCCCGAACTGGGACCGAGCTCCACCCCAAGGCAAGGAATCCAAGGCTAGGTTGAGGTTACAGGGAAGATAACACATACACATCACCAGGAAGAAAGCTCTCCCAGGAATCTCCCATGCTCACTGCCCACAGACCCTCATTCCCCACATGCATGTTCCACCCCAAGA
>JZKD02S2396375.1:944272-970061 GCA_000966675.3 Picea glauca
CATAAATGTGTTAAAATATTAATGTATTAATTTATTAATACTTTACTAAGTTATTAATTAATGCATTGCTAAAGTATTAATACATTAATGCATTACATTAATATATTAATAAAGTATTAATACAGTAATAATAAAGAAACACATTACTAAAGTATTAATAGAGTAATAAAGAATTTAAGTATTATTAATTAACATATTACTAAAACATTAATACATTAAAAATCTATTAATGTATTAATAGTATGTTAATAAAGTCAAACTATTATTACATTATTACATAAATACCATGACCAAGATCATCATTCACTTTGGTTTACTATGGTTGACCAAGACTGTGGTTGACATTGACCAAGACCATGACTCACTTTTGTTTAACATGGTTAAATATGGTTGACCATCACCTTGCTTGACCATGACCATGGTTAATTATGGTTAATTTCGTTGACCATGACCATGGTTAATTGTGGTTGATTTTGGTTTACCATGACCATGGTTAATTATGGTTGACCATGACCATGGTTAACTTATGTATAACTTGTTTGTATTTTGTTTACTATTGTTCACTATAGTTGACCATGGTTCCACATGACCATGGTTGAACGTGGATGACCTTGACAATGGTTGATCATGTTGACAATGGTTAACCATAGTTGACAATTGTTGTCCATGACACTTACGAGCACCATGATTAACTTTGGTATACCTTAGTTGACTTTGGTTTACTATGGTTGGCTATGGTTGACCTTGACCATGGTTGACTATTGTTGATCATGGTTGAAAATGAATAACCATGTTTGATAGTTGTGGTACATAGATGACCACGGCTAGCCATGACCATGCAAGTTGATCATGACTATGGATGGAATTCATCATGTTTCACCTTAGCTATGACTATGGTTGACCACTATCTTAACTATGGTTAACTATTGTTGACCATGACCAAGAGTGTGGTTTATTATGGTTAATTATGGTTTGGCATGGTTGGCTATGGTTAACCATGGTTGATCTTGACATGGACCAAAGTTGAGTATGGTTGATCATGGTTGAACTCCACCATGGTTGAGTATGGTTGACCATGCCCATGGTAAAGTATGGTTAACCAGAGTTGGCTATGCTTAACCATGCCCATGGTTGACCTCTGTAGACCATGTGGAGATAATTATGATGGGCCATGTTGATTATGTTTAACCATGGTTTACTATGGCACTATCACATTGCAATGTTGATTAGGTTTTTGTTTGTCACATTTTGAAATCGAGTTTTGTTCATCACATAACATCCTAAGGTCATGGTCATCAGATTGGGAGTATGCTTTTTATTTGTCACATAATGGCATTGCAAAAGGTTTGTCACATTCTGAGAGTGGGTTATGTTCGTCACATTGGGACTTCGGGAAATGTTCATCTCATTGCAATGTTGGAGTGTGTTTGTGAGATTATGACATTGGGTTGTGCACATCACATGTCAAGAATGGGTTATGTTCGTCATATTGAAACGTTTGGAAATGTTTATCACAATGTGACATAAGGATACATGCATCACATTGCAACATAAGAACATGTTCATCACATTACGATGATAGGGATATGTTTTCCACATTGCAATGTATATTTATGATCGTCACACAATGACATTACTATGTTTGTGAAATTGCAACATTACTTTGTTTGCCAAATTGTGACGTTACTTTGTTCGACACATTGCCACATTATGACAGTGAGTTATGTTCATCACATTGGGATGTCAGGAAATGTTTGTCTCATTTTAATTTTGGTGTATGTTTGTGACATTATGGAATTGGGTTGTGTACATCACATTGCGATAATGGGTTATGTTTGTTGTGTTGCGATAGTTGGAAATGCTTGTCACATTGTGACGTTAGGATATGTGTGTCACATTGCAATGTGAGGATATGTTCGTCACATTGCGATGACAGGTCTATGGTCACCACATTATGACATCTATTTATGATCGTCACATAGTGACATTACTATGTTTGTCAAATTGAAATGTTATTATGTTTGTCAAATTGTGACGTTACTATGTTCATAACAATGCAACATTACTATCATCGTCATGTTGAAACATCCATTTTTGTTAGTTGGATTGCAACATGGGGTGATGTTGGTCACATGACAAGGTTGGTATGTGTTTGAAACATTAAGAAAATGATTTTTTTCCCAAGTTTTAAAAGAAAAATGGAAATGATGTCACATTGAAACAATGGGTTATGTTCATCATATTGTGACGTTTGTAAATGCTTGTCACATTGTGACATTAGGATAGGCATGTCACATTGCAACATGAGGATATGTGCATCACATTGTGACGAAGGCACTATTTTCGTCACATTGTGATGTCTATTTATGATAGCCACATAGCGATGTTACTATATTTGTCAAATTGTAATGTTTCTATGTTCACCACATTGCAATGTTATTAAGTTTGTCACATTGCAACATTACTATCATCGTCACATTGCAACATCTAGTTTGTTTTGTCAAAGTGCAATGTGGGGTTTTGTTCGTCACATGAAAAGGTTAGTTTGTGTTTGAAACATTACAAAAATGAATTTTTGGCCAAGTGTTTTAAAAGTAAATACAACAAATTGTTTCCTTTGTCATAAAGATATGAAATATGAACTCATGAAAAGATAGGAAATTTTGACTTGTTTTATACTTTGGAGATAACGATTTATACTCATTATAAGGACATTGATGGAAAAAACAACTTGAAATTTGTAGATGTTGATTTATTATTGTTTTAAATACATTTAAATACACCACACATGGATCATAGAATGTATACATTGCACCATTATAAAAACTATGACCATTATACATCCATATATAATGTTTATATATCTTTCATTGATTTTGTTTGTGAAGGGCCGGAATAATGATCTTTGGATGCTTTCAAGGAAAATTCCAACTCTTCCTTATAAAAGTCACCACCCTACTTTACAAAAATTGTCTTATACCAACTATTTATAAAGCCCCAATATGAACTTGTGCAAGGATGAACCCCTTCCCACTTAATGTAGAAAATATTCACAAATCAATTGTATAACAAAACTATTCAGTGATAACTTTGAAAACTATAAACTCGCATGGCTTTATCTTTAGTTATGTGACTATTCACTAGTTTCTGAATGATAGAGACAAAGAAGGGTAAGATAATACTAACACAATAGAGTGAAAATGTCCCTCATCATTTAAGCGGTGAATCATTGTTAAGCAATCAATCAACTTGCATGGAATTTGGTATATAGTACGAGGTATGTGGTATTGTTTAATGGTAATGAATAAGTATTTATTAATATATTTATTAATCGTGTACATATGTTAAGATATATACATTATATAATTAAATTTAAAGTATTTTAAAATTAATTATAGATATTTTAAAATATATATTATTAATAAAATAAATTTGAAATTGATATATTATAATGTAATGTATTGTAAATTGTAAATGTTAAAAAAATAAAATAATTTGTAATTAATAAGTATTTATTAATATTGTATATGTTAAGATACATATATTATATAATTATGATTAAATTTAAAGTATTCTAAAATTAATCATAGATATTTTAAAATATACACTATTAAGCAAATAAATTTGAAATTGACATATTGATGATGATGATGATGATGATTAACGTCCACTAAAACCGAATTGGTATATCCAACCGTAAGAGGGTAAGTGATTACTTGTGATTCTTTAGAATTTTGTTTATGTGCTCGAAAATCATTAAGAGAAGCTTTCCAAGATCACCATACTTTTGTTGAGTTAGGAGGTTAGAAAGGTTGGTAGTGTGACAAATATTTTGAAAATGAGATCTAATATGAGTATAGGCTGGACAATCTAAAAGAAAGTGATTTTCATATTCAACATTCTTAGTGTCACAAAGGTGACACACTCTTTCATCCTATTGGGCTCTAGTTTTGTCATATTTTCCTCCATACAAATACACTCATCATTACACCTTCCCCCAACATTTCGTGAATAATATATTTCTAATTACACTATAAACCTCCATTATCTCTTTTTATCATCCTATGTGGTTAATAAATAATTTTCCATATTTTTAGTGATTAAAAAGATGATTATATAATAGTTTTGTTGATGATGGTTTAATCCTATGTTTCTATGTCCAAACAATATGTTCATGTAGTCCAAGTCATATGGTACCAAAACGTTCTACAGTCAACCGATACCTGCATATTCATTCGATACCGACACTCCAGGTCATCCGGTACTCACTCCAAGTCATCTGGTAACAGAAGGTTCTACAGTCAACCAGTCCCTGCACAGTCATCCTATACTCACACTCCAAGTCATTTGGTACCAGAATGTTTGACAGTCAACTGGTATTTGCAAAGTCATCTGGTACTCACACTGCATGTCATCTGGTACTCATCTCATATGGTGCCAATTATGTTCTCGTCCGGTACCAATGGTGTTCTCGTCCGATACCAACATCAACAACCGTCCGATACTAGAAATAATTCAAAAAATTGAAATGTTTCTAGAAGAAAATCAGGGACATGGGGTTTGTCCAGAACGATGTTTACATGTGGAATCGTGAGTCAAATTTCACCCATATCACACGTGTGGACCTCCATCTCAGGGGGAATGATTTTGCAAAAAATAACAAAAATCTCAAACTACCAACTTGCACCTCGATTTCCATGCATATGGTATAATATCTAGAATTTCTACGATATGGGTTTTGTCTAGAATGTGAAAATTTGAGTAAGAAGAGGACACGTTTCCAAAATTTTAATTGGTTTAGAAGATATGGGTGGATCTCTAAGCCAAATCTGCCCAAATTGATGAAAAAACTAGTTTTTTAGGATTTATCCTAAAATTGTAAAAATTGGTTTTTGAGTTTGGGGATTCGGTTTCATCCATTCCTCCATGGATTTGATACATAAATAAGCTTCATAGGTCTGTGAGAAGGAGCCATTATTTTCATGAATTTTTTGTAAGTGGGAGATTTGATTTTGTGGGAAAGCTTTAAGGAGTTGGTTGCCATGTAAAAACATAGTCCCATGATTAAATGAAAATATGATTGTTGTTGATCTGCTATGCATCTCCTTGGCTTGATATGATCTTTCTCAGCAGTGCTAGCCACCTAGGAAGGGCCCCTCGGTGTGGATAAGCATTGCTATGTTCAATTTATTTAGTTTTATTCCATTATATGTTCATTTTATTATATAGTGTGTTTTCTAATTGGTCTTCTCTTTAATTGCAATTTTTGTTTTTATTTAATATTAACAAGACTCAAGATTCATTCTTCATATGTGTGCAACTTTATTCCAATTTTATAACACCACTTTGTTTTTTTACACAATTGAAGTTTTTTTGGCTCCTTTAAACATTGTTGACACTTGATTCATGTGATAGTTATATAATCCATTTCCGCACTCTCTTGGTGCCAAGAATGTGGGTTGCATAAACAATATGTTTGTGGTATCATTTCTTGAGGAGATGATCACTATTTGCACCTCTGTCATATGACAAGACTCTGCTCTCAGTAACATTTATAAAGTCACTTTTGAACATTGGATTCGATCCCTACTCATGAGATTTGGAACACATGGTGAATATCATTTATTTTTATTGAATCTTCCTTCTTGAAACATAAAAATACAACATATCATAGGACTGATATATTTGTTGTAATTTATATATTAATGTCAGTGCATGGATTAATAAGTCTAGCATGCTCAAAATTCAAACTTTGGGTTTAGGTTCTGGATAAGATAATTATTTAGTGATCATTGTTGAAATTTCTTTGTATTATTATCACAAACATATAACATACACACCTTGAAGCCTGATGTAATCATGTGATTCTTAAATAGTTTTGCATGAACTGATATGGAGAGTATGTTGGCATCCATTGAATACAAAGTGCATCTCTGTCTATCTATTTATTTCCATAGATCATTGTTAAACATTTCCATTCATTCAATAGTTTAGAGTTCCATTTTTTTATTACATAGATTTCATTGTTGTTGTTGTAACCATTTAAAGAATTGTCTTGAAATTTTAGTTTCATTTGTTTACAAGTCATTTTCATATTGTCTTCATTGTTTTTTAATCTAGTTTTCTTTGATTTGGTTTTCTTGTAGCTTAGCTAACCACTACTGGAATCCATTGAAGGATAGGAAACTTAAGTAAACCACTCACGACTAATCACATCAACATCACCCTGAGTGAATGAAAGACTGTGATCTAAACCTTTATAGCACTAAGTGATGAATCCTTAGTATTAATTTCCAGCAGTGTAGGTTTGAAGATTGTTTTGTCAGTTTTAGATTAGGCTAGTCTAGGGTTTGATCATGTGCTTCTTGCACCTGCACCTCGAAGATTATGAGCCCTAGTTGATAATTAAATGTGGGAATTAATAGTGCATATATTTAGCCCAACATTTTGGCACCGTTTCCGGGGAGGTGCTAAAGGGATTAGAACATAGGTAGGTTGCTTTAATTTTTTCAAATCCTTGATTGTTCCTTTCATGCAAGTGTGTTTATTTTCATGAAAGTGTGGTGTTTTTTTAAGGATGACCTAAAGGTGGAGAGAAGATGGTAAGACACAAGGGAAGATCCCACACATCCACTTTAGTGGGTTTTCTCCAAAGTTAGGTTTTCCTCTTCCTTTCAATAGTTAGAATTTTTGTTTTATTAGCATTTTTTATATATGAGAAGAGAAGCTAACTTCTGTGAACAAATAACTTGGTGAAAATAGGGTCCTATTAGCATGGTGGCGCTTCGAGTATATAATTGGTTTGATTACATTTGATTTTATTTTTCTTCTCTTTATTTATTTAGGATTTTAAAAATTTTTTGGACACTGTAAGAACCCCCACCCTCCCCCCTCTACACTAATTTGTGTGTGAAACATGACTCATAAACCAACATCAAGGACTCAAATATGATCAAGAGTTTGGAAGAAATCTCTCCATCCTAGCAGCAACTGGGATCTCAATCTCTGCCTCGTAGAAAGAACAAATATTGACATCAATCAATAACCTATCTGCCTCTCCAGAGGTGATAGAAAAAAAATATTTCCATGAGATACATCCACAAGAAGATCTAGAAGCCTCCTTTGATCACCCTTTCCATCCTGTAGAGGAGACTGAAGAATCATTCAATAGAGAGGAACAACTAGAACCTGAGATCGAGGTGTTCTTGACATGCATATCGCCAGACCCGGTATGCATCCAAGAGACAAACCATCCAAAAGAGGATGATCTGCATGGAAGGATAGAGGCATACATGCAAAGTGGTATAAATGAGGAAGTGAACCAAGAACATCAAGATTACAATGAACATTAGTTCCAGATGACAACCAGAGTGAGCCACCACTCTCTTCTTCAATAATTATTCACATCATCATCAAAACAATTGGTTCTTCGTATTCCAGTATACATTAAAGCATATCTTTCAAACCCGAGTATGAATGTATTTCTACACTTATTATGTAGATGGATGCATCGGAAATATTCTTACATGTGAAATACAATTTCTTTTTCTTAGACAAGATAGAGTAAAAGTTGCATGTTAGTTAACCTAGTTCTAAATAAATGCAACATTTTTTCATGTTTCATTTCAAATAAATGAAATGAGATTAATATAATATTGGTGATCTAACATAGAAAACCAAAACAACTTAAGATATTTCTTCTTCTTATTACACACATATTTTTTATTATTAATAATAACAGTTGCTCATAAACCTAATCTTTAAAATATTATGGGGATTTACAAAATCTTTAAGGTCTGCATAATGATGCCCATAGGTAACTTGTACATCCTAGTTTCATATCATAACTTGTTATTCAAGCATTTTTATCAAATAGTAGCAAGAGAGTGAATGAAACTTCTACTTGTGAGGGAACACAATCTTATATGGAGAAGATGAACTTGGGTTCTAGAGACACCTTTAGGTCATTCTCTCATGACCTCATCCACCACATATTAAGTAAGTTTGACCATGATATGTCTTTCACCTAATCTCAATACATAAGTCAATTTTTCATACGAAAAATCTTTTATGGGAAATCTATAAAATATCGTCTAACTCAATACCATCCCATCCTGTAAAAAGGTTTTCAAAGATGATTCCCCATTCACCCATGTAAAAGAAATCTATAAATTTTATCTTAAGGGTAAAGAATGGGACAAGAGCCTTTGATGGAAAATGGGTGTAAGAGGCTAACCCATCAGGATACTGAAAAGGTCTATTGGCAATGGGTATCGACCTGTGGTATAACTAGGAAAACCTATCAGGGTACTAAACAGGCTCGTGGGCAATGGGGAATTCTACCTAGGAAAGATATTTATTAGATGTCAAAATTACCCCATCGGAGCACTGAACAGACTTGCTAGCAATGAGTTTTGATTTTTATGTCTATCATTATTCCTAATCTATATTTTTCTGTATGAGCACTATAATTGTGTCAATCCTTAAGAACAAGCATGCATGGTTGAACAAAAGGCTAATGAACCTCAACTAATTTCCATTTGAGAATGTTCATAAGATGGTATTAAGACACCATCATGCATACCTAGGATGTCATTGTCTTAGAGGTGGGACCCATAAGTATAGGAGTATAATAAACTCAAATGCGAACTTTATCAATATCACTTGAATGATAGAAATTCTCTGAGAAATTAAACAGGGATGATTGGTTTCCTATCGGTTTCTCATTTATCAAAGACCACTTATCTCCTCATGTTTTCATGTTCAAGTATGAGAGGGAAAATCCCCCATCGTAATTAATATGGTTTCTTGAGCATTCAATTGTTAATGATTGATGAAATCGTATGGAATAAGTAATTTAGGAATTTCATTTAAGCTTGTAATATTTTAAAATAAATTTCATTTCAAAATTTGTAAGCATGAATAAAGTTTAATTTTTGGTTGTTTCTTTAAGAATGACATCAATGTTTATTTATTCTTTTATAATAACAGTATTGGTTTAGTTAATTTAGATTTTTCTGTTCCGGTACTGCTCGTACAAAAACCAATAGGTTCCTGTACAAACAATACAAAAATATAAATCTTTTTAGAGGGTAATTTTTGCAGGAGATTTTCAACAGTTCTCGGCTCTGGCATACTTCATTTCTCTCCTTCAGTCAACATGCACCGGTTCCACATAGTCCACTTTCAACTTGCAAAAATTTTGTGTGCTAATGAGAGTTTGCATGACGACATGCAAACCAATGGGTTTGGGGGTGAGAGAGAGAGACATAAGGAATCTTAGAAGATCAACATTCATCAAATCTCTCCTAGATATCCATCAGTTTTCAACCTTACTTCACTTCATCTTCAAATTTCAGCAATCTACATCACGATTTTGTAGAAATTTCATCCTGTTCTACATAGTTGACACTTCAACATGCATTCAAATTCAAAGCAAGGGTAACTTGAGGTAAAACTGGTACAAATATTTTTAATTTACTAAGAACTTGGAAAACATGATGCATAACCACTATTACCCACTACACACTCCACTATGCATTATCACAACTACTCAGTAAACTTTCCATCTTCACTCCACTTGTCATAATGAAAAATATACTCTGATGATACGACCAAGTAATGAAAAGGAAATATGTGGTATACAAATAAAAAGAAACATCTATAGTGTCTTCTCTTTGTACATCATAAAGAATTCTTAAACCGTCTCAAAGAGGATGAAATCATTGTTTCTTATCCAAAGAAAGAACAACAAAGTAAATATTGGTCTTAGGATTGTTGTAAGATAAAGAGTATAAAGGTTTCCAAGTTAATACAACCACCATCACCATAATTTTATAAACCATTCTCCACATGCATACCATTTACCATCACTATGATACCCCATCCACTGCTTGTCCTACATTTTTATGATAATTTTGTTTTTTTGTTTCAAATTCAATCCGTGATAGTTTCCAAAGTGTCATTCCATAAGAACCAACACCTACACAAAAGAAACAATGTCACATAAATCTATAAGAAGAGTATCATAAGTTATTCACCTTGTTTGCATGAGGACATGCAAATCCTTGGGTTTGGGGGTGTGTTGGGCTCTAGTTTTGTCATATTTTCCTCCATACAAATACACTCATCATTACACCTTCTCCCCACATTTCATCAATAATATATCGCTAATTACACCATAAACCTTCAACATATCTTTTTATTCATCCTATGTGATTAATACATAATTTTCCATATTTTGAGTGATTAAAAGGATGATTATACAATACTTTTGTTGATGATGGTTATATCCTATGCTTCTATGTCCAAACAATATGTTCCCGCACTCCAAGTCATATGGTACCAGAAGTTTCTACAATCAACCGATACCTACATAGTCATTCAGTACCCACACTCCAGGTCATTCGGTACTCACACTCCAAGTCATATGGTACTATAAGGTTTTATAGTCAACCGATACTTGCACGGTCATCCAATACTCACACTCCAAGTCATCTAGTACCAGATGGTTATACAGTCAATTAATACCTGCAAAGTCATATGATACCCACACTCCATTTCATCTATTACTCAACTCGTCCAGTTCCAATTCTGCGCTCGTCTGGTACCAGTGTTGTGCCCTTTCGGTACCAGCATCAACTGTTCGGTACTAGAAATAATTCGAAAATTTCAAATGCTTCTAGAAGAAAATCGAGGACATAGGTTTTGTCCAAAACGATGTTTAATTGTGAACACATGGGGAAAAATTCACCCATATCATGCATGTGTACCTCCATCTCAGGGGGAATGATTCTGCAAAAATTAACAAAAATCTGAAACTACCAACTTGCGCCTCGATTTTTGTGCATATGGTATCAGATCTAGAATTTCTATGATATGGGTTTTATCTAGAATGTGAAAAATTGAGTAAGGAAAGGACACTTTTCCAAAATTCAAATTAGTGTAGAAGATATGCATGGATATCTAACTCCAATCTGCCCAAATTGATGAAAAACCCACATTTTTGGGATTTATCCTAAAATTGTAAAAAAATGTTTTCTGAGTTTGGGGATTCGATTTCATCCATTCCTCCATGGATTTCATGCATAAATAATCCTCATAGGGCTGTGATAAGGATCCATTATTTTCATGAAGTTTTTGTAAGTGGGAGATTTGTTTTTGTGAGAAGGCTTTAAGGAGTTGGTTTCCATGTAAAAACATAGTCCCATGATTAAATGAAAAGATGATTGTTGTTGATATGTTGTGCATATCCTTTGCTTGATCTGATATTTCTCAGTAGTGCTAACCACCTTGGAAAGGCCCCTCAGTGTGGGTAAGCATTTATATGTTCAATTTATTTAGTTTTATTCCATTATATTTTCATTTTATTGTATGGCACGTGTTTTCTAATTAGTCTTCTCTTTAATTGTAGTTTTGGTTTTTATTCAATATTAATAAGACTCAAGATTCATTCTTCATATCTGTGCAACTTTATTCCAATTTTGTAACACCACTTTGTTGTTTTACACAACTGAATTTTTTTTGGCTCCTTTGAACATTGTTGACACTTGATTCATGTGACAGTTATATAATGTATTTCCGCATTGTCTTGGCACCAAGAATTTGGTTTCCATAAAAAATATGTTTGTGGTATCATTGCTTGATGACCTAATCATTATTTGAACCTTTGTCATATGACAAAACTCTGCTCTTAGTAACATTTATAAAGTCACTTTTGAACATTGGATTTGATCCCTGCTCATGAGATTTGGAACACATGGTGACTATCATTTATTTTTATTGGATCTGCCTTCTCGAAACATAACAATACAACATATCATAGGACTAATATATTTGTTGTGATTTCTATATTAATATTGGTGCATGGATTAATAAGTATAACATGTTCAAGATTCAAACTTTGGGTTTAGGTTCTGGATAAGATAATTCTTTAGTGATCACTATTGACATTTATTTGTCTTATTATCACAAACATATAGCATACGCACCTTAAATACTGATGTATTCATGTGATTCTTAAATATTGTTGCATGCACTGATATGCAGAGTATGTTGGTATCCATTGAATACAAAGTGCATCTCTTTATGTCTATTTCTTTCCATAGATCATTGTTAAATATTTCCATTCATTCAATAGTTTAGAGATCCATTGTTTTATTAAATAGATTTAATTATTGTTGTTGTAACCATTTAAAGAATTGTCTTGAAATTTTAGTTTCATTTGTTTACAAGTCATTTTTAGAATGTCTTCATTGTCTTTTAATCTAGTTTTCTTTGATTTAGTTTTCTTGCAACTTAGCTAACCACTACTAGAATCCATTGAAGGATATGAAACTTAAGTAAGCTACTCACAACCAATCAGACGAACATCACTTCGAGTGCACAAAAGAATACGATCTAAACCTTTTTATCACTAAGTTATTCCTACGTTCGAGTGATGAATCCTTAGTATTAATTTCTAGCAGTGTGGGTTTGAAGATTGTTTTGATGGCTTTAGATTAGGCTAGAAGAGGCCCTAATACTACATTTCATCCATCTTCACATTGAAGCTTACGAGCCCCAGTTGATAATTAAATGTGGGAATTAATAATGCATATATTATCCCAACACATGCCATGGCGTTTTAGGAATCGACCAACACGTAGTTTCACTATGGATCTCGTGAGAATTTGTTCTTATCTTAGCAATGTTTTTTTTTTTTTAACACTTGGAAAAACATATAGATAATTTTGATATTCTATATTAGGGTTGATTACATCCTTATAATACCTTAATTTTCTTTTTTCATCTAACTCTTTATCACACCACATTTTCTCCTTAAATTTTGATTTGACATTATTTTTAATAGTATATTTATTCTTTAAAATGGTGTCTTCCATGATTCCCCAATAGTTTATCCAAGGTCGGGCATCTTTATGCCATCATCGTTTGATTCGATGGTGGTTATGACTCGATTTTGAAGAAATTTTAGAAATCCTCTTGTCTTCCACATTGTTTAACCTGTCCTTATACATTAGGCATCTAGTCATAGCCATGCTCTCAATGGGGTGGAGGCTTGTTTCTAAGAGGAGGATGGGATAAGGTGTATTTCCATTAATTTTGAGATTATAGGTTATAAAATTGTTTTGTATTTTCTCTATGTTTCTCCAGGATTCATGAGAGATACTACAACCCTAGACGCCATAAAGAATAAAATGTGTAACAAGAGTCTCAAAGAGGAGTTTCTTCTTATCCCCACTCCAAAGATCGGCTGATTTACAATTGTTTTCAATCCCATAATAAGCTTTCTATCCCCAAATAATCCTTTTCTCAATCCTATAATTTCAATTGAGTTTGTGGTGAATATCAATTCCAAGGTATTTGTATGAACTCAATTCCTCCAAGTTTTTGTTGTCATATACAAAGGTATCATAAGGGATATTATTGGATTTAATAATCATGACCTTAGTCTTATTAGTATTAACATTCTTACCCATATTGGAGAAAAAATCCTTGAGGATTCTTAGTTGGTTTTCAAGATCATGGGGACTCCATACCATAATAATGATATCATCGGCATAAAGAATAATATTGATGACTATAACAGTGAGAGTAGGGCAGACACAACCTACTTTTTCCAAGCAATATCCTAACTTGTCAATGTATATGCCAAAAAGGGTAGGGGATAAGTGACAAGCTTGTTTGACTCTGATATTGTAGTTAATAGCTTTTGACCATCCCTCAACATTTTTAAACTTATCAATAAAGTTATCATGCATCTTTATTGCAACATCCCTCAACTTGAGAGGCACTTTTATCTCTTCCAACCTATTCCAAAGGTTTTTCCTAGGAACCATGGAAAAAGCTTTTCTAAAGTCAACAAAACAACAAAAAAGATTAGTTTTAGTATTGCAGAACTCCAATGATCCTAAAGGTAAAAATATGGTCCACAGTTGAATGATATCTCCTAAACCTGACCTAGCCTTTAGGTATTTTACTATGACTTTCTAGCCAAAGGCTAGTCTTCTTTTCCAAAATAATTCCATAAAGATTGTGGCTAAAATCAGGCTAATCATAATTTTCCTATAATTAGAGGGAATGTTTCTATCCCCATTTTTAAAAATAGGAACAATGAGGCTTTGCATCCAATGTTTATGGAAGCCCTTTTTCATTGCTAAATTGAAGAGCTTGTGTATGTGAGGGATAAGGATTGGCCCTCCGATTTTAAAAATTCCAGCTTGGTATCCTTCAATGTCCTTATCCTTCCCATTTTCAAGATGCTTAACTCAGAACTCTATGTCATCTAAAGAAAAAAAATATTCCTTTCTAGGGAAAATAGGAATGGTGTCGAGGGCATTAGGGAACTCGTAAATACTTTTAAGGTAGGAATTCCAGTCCCTTAAGGGGCTCCTATTATTTTCTTTTGTATTGAATTTTAGAATTTGGCTCTAGAACTTCTTAGAATCCATCTTATAAAGATGGGAGAGTTGTTCTTTCCTTTTATTGATATAGTGACTTTTTTTCCTTTTAATTAGGTCTTTGTACATATTGATCTTATCGAGTTTTAAGGACTCATTAGAAGCATCCCTAATGGATTTTCTAGCAATTTTACATTATTTATCATACCAAGGGTTGGTCGGTCTATTCTTCTTTTTATAGGACACCTTGAAATAAAACTTGTTAATAGAAGTGGAAAGGGTAGTTGTAAAATTATGATAGAGTTCTTCAATATTTCCCTTATAAGTTAGAATATTTAATTTACTATTTAAATCCTTTAAGAAAATGCCAACATTATTTTTGTCAAAGAACAAATTCCTTTGATTATCAGAATTCTCTTCAATGGTGCTCCTATGCATGGAAACGTTTAGAGTTAGGTTTAAAGGTTTATGATCAGAGTCAAGTTCATGGTAATTTAAAAGGTCAAAATTTGCTATTTGGTTGGAAATGGGGATATCATATATCACATAATCTACAACACTACTACCTAGCCCATGAATACAAGTCATTTGTTTGGAGTCTAGCCACTTCATTACTCCATTGCAAATTATTATGTCTTGATAGCTGCAGAGCTTGACCAACTCAGTACCAAAAAATTTCTCAACTATGTCTTAATAACTTCTTTTGTAGCTATTAGATAAAACAAGGTCCTCATCTAGCCATAAAGGATTATGGTTGGAGTCATTATTTAAAAGAGTAGCTTGTTTAGTTGTAGTCCATCAATGAATTTTTTTGGGATAGATGGTGATACCAAGTCATCTTTAACACCTTCACCTACAATCGACTCTACTCTCGATACTAAATCACTTGACATCCTCTTAATCTTTGTATGGTAATTTATGGTAAAACACTGAAATTGAGATGCAACTATTCTTGCTTCTCTATGAAGAGGTTTTATATTGTCCTTTAGAACTTGATAAACTCCTTTAATCTGATTACATATCAATTATGAGTTGGTGAAAACTACAATATCATTGGAACCGTATTTTTTTTCTTCTTGTATCCCTTCAACAAGGGCAATATATTATGCTTCATTATTTGTAGTCTTTCCATGAACTTCTCTCTTAGTTTGGAGGACATGATTTAGTGCCATGTTGTGAAGGAAATATGCAATAATCGTTTGAACCAGGTTTGGGTAAAAAGACACTTCAATGCATAATGTCCAGTTCTGCACCATTCTATATGCTTCCAAGTACCTGGAGAAAAAGAAAACAACTAATTTTGATTAGGAATTTAAAAGTAAAAATTTTAACATTGAAAAAACTATGTGCTAATTTTGATTAGGCATTTAAAAATAAACTTTTATCATTATGTCTCTCTAAATGGCCACCACTAGACTTAAATGATATCTAATCCTTTTGCATAAGCATATGTAGAACAATCATAATGTTGAAATTAACAAAGCTCAATGTATGGTGTCAAATAAAGTTGCAAACAGATTACTTGATACAATCCAATTTATGGAGGTCTCAAAGCACATGGTTGTCTATCTTGCATGGCTTTTGATTACTGTTGGGAGTCAATTCCTTTGTCAGATATTAGTAGAGCTCTTCGAAATGATGTTATTGAAAGATATGAATATCACCAAGTCCAAGAAGCTATAGTTGAAACCTTCATCATGATTTTTGTGAGTCTTGTCCACTAAAAAGAATGTTGGAAATGGAAGTGACAAACATTTTAGTTCCAGATTAGAAATTTTTTGACATGTACATGCTTCCTCAAATTCATCGGTGCACACATTGGCTAAACACCCTTGAAATGGAAAGTACAGTAATCAAATAGATAATGTCGGGAAACTACTTTCATCAAATGGGTAATGTTGGGCTAGTACATTCATCAAATAGACGCTGGAGGCTGGGTACAAACATGGAGTGTGGAAGGCGGATGCCCACATGAGTTTTACCCTCTTTTTTTTTAGCATCTAGAGGCTACAGGGATTTTTCAAGATTGTTATATAGAGGTAAGTGATATGCCTATTCACTTGGGATTTTGAGATTCTATTGCTATGGATTGGTAGGAATCACAAGAACTCGTCAACTACTCAAAATATCATTATAAAGAATGTGCTTAGGGATGGTGATTAGGCATAAGTATATTTGCCTAAGTTAGCATCCATTGTTGCATCGGGAACTGCTTTTGTGGGCCTATAACATTGTTTACAACTCAACCTCCAACTATGACTTATCACAAACATTAGTGCATTTATTTTATGGGTTAATTCCTTACTCTATCAAATCATGCACAAGAGTGTAAGTTTGATTCCTTACTTTCAGTATCCTACATGTTATTTTACACTTAAACCATCTACTATAGTAAGGTAGCCACCCCATAGACTAACACCTCAAGATGAATTGCACGGGGTTGATGTAGTTTCCTCCTAATTATTGCCCACCTATGCCCAACTCGTTATTGCTTAACTTGTAATTGTACAACTAATGCATAGTATACCTAGTAAGTACTTGATTTAGATACATACAAAGATGAGCTTTAGATCTATATTTGCTAACCTTCATAGGGATGAACCCATGACTGTGGATAATAGTTTCATTGTTTATGTTAGTCGCATTATGGATTCTTTCTTTCTGATTAGATAATATTCATCTAAATATGGATCCAACTTTTATAAAACAAAGAGAAGAGAGATTTTAGTAGAGGAAAGAGAAATAGAATGTCAATGGCTGAAAAAATTAACTCTCCAATCCTAGTGTCTTTCTTTTCCTTCATTCAACTGCATTGCAATTTCTTTATTGAGACATGATATTAAAGCGATTTTAAAGAGGAATTTGCTCCTATGCATCTTAGCTTAGTAAACTTGATCCCATTGTTTTGGCTTGTCTCCAACCAAACATCCCACAAAATTTTCAAGATTTTGGTTGACCACTTTTGTTTGTCTCTTTGTCTTTGGATGATAATTTGAAATGTGATACAACTTTGTTGCCATTTTCTTCTACAATGTCCTCTACAAATGACTTAAAAATCTAGTATCTTTGTTTGATGTGACTATCTTCAATAATCCATCCAATTTCAAATTATGTCTTTGGATGATAATTTGAAATGTGATACAACTTTGTTGCCATTTTCTTCCACAATGTCCTCTACAAATGACTTAAAAATCTAGTATCTTTGTTTGATGTGACTATCTTCAATAATCCATCCAATTTCAAATTTCAATGTGTACTTGAAGAGTAGCTTTGCACAATATGTTTTCTACAAGGCATGAATTATGCCATCTTTGAAAACATGTCAGCCACAATAGACATTGTATCAAATGTGCTTCGTTTTTTTACTTCTTAGTAGTCCAAGAATGAAATCCATTGATATGTCCACCCAAGGCATCTTTGGAATTGACAACAATGTGTACAGTCCTGTATTTTGACTTACTTATTTTTCCGTTTGTTAATTTTTGCACCATGACACAACTCTGTTGACCTCTTTTTTCACACTCGACCAATAATATCTTTCCTACTCTGTTTTATTGTGCCTAAATTTTACTAATTTGATGTTATGCAACTCACTGATAAGATTCTTGCACAATGAACTTTTTTTCATGGATAACTTCCTCCCCTTGAACAATTATACATCTTGGATGAAATACACAACGTTGTGTTCTTGCACATCTTCGCAACTTGTCCAAAATCTCATGGCACTCTTACAAATCCTTGATCTACTCAATGCTAACTGTCTCATTCAACATTGCCGCTAACATCAATTCTCTCTTGCTTAGTGTGTCTGTGACCTTATTCTCCTTCTCGAGCTTGTTTTTTAACATGAATGTGTAACTCTATAGAAACTCAACCTGTTTCACATGTCTTTGATTTAGCACTGCATGACTATTGATAAATATCAATGTTTGATGGTTTATGTATGGTATGAACTCTTGTGGAAACCAATGTTTTAACACATAGATCCTTGTCTATAGGACACTCGAGTTTTAACACAACCAACATTACTTTTTCGAGAGTAAGTCTTTGATCTTTAGCCTCTTTGTTTTGGTGAACAATGGGAGTCTCCTCAATTATAAATATTTCATTCCAATTTTGAGTGACATAAGCTATGAGGAAAAAGTTATAAAAATTCTATAGATGCAGCTTCATTGGTGGCATAACTCCATCTATTGGCAATTTGACTCAGTTAGCTTCCATGTATCTTCTTGCAAACAAACTAGCTGGCAGAATACTTAAGGACGTTGCCAATTTGACGATGATGAAATAACTTGGCTTAGGTAACAACTATTTCACTTGTGGCATTCCTGAAGTGATTGGAAATTTGAGTCAATTGCCTACATAAATCTGGGTGGAAACAGATTCAATGGTGACATAACAGAAGAAATTGGAAATTTGTATCAATTGGCATACCTAGATCTTGGAAGAAATACGTTCAGCGGGGGCATAACTCAAGCCATTTCCAAAATGAGTAAGTTGGCCTTCCTCAATATTGGTACAAACATGCTAAGTGGTATAAATTTTTCATTTCAGTTTTGAGTGACATAAGCTATGAGTCCAGAGGAATTTGTTCGGAAAGGGCCAATTGCCGCTGCGAACAAGGAAAATATGTGGTATTTGAAAACAAACCTCAGAGTTTGACTTAATTCGGTTTGGATTGGGAAATGCAAAGAATGAAGAAGTGTTGAATAAATCCATCTGGCTTGCAGAGCCTATTGGATATTTTCCTTTGTTTGTTGCATTTCCGGGCACTCCACGACTGCTGAGATTGAAATGATGAAGTATTAAGTAGTGAAAATGTGGAATATAGACGTTATAAAAAGTCTATAGATGCAGTTTCTTGTGACATTGTTGTTTTTCTTAGAAGGATATGCCTGACACTGTCAATGTGTTCAAGGCGTACATACTCCTGCCTTCCTGTTGAATCATCCAGTGGTATATGCTCGTTTACTTGAATTTTCATGGTATCACATCCTACTTGACATGTGTTACTTTTTATTTATTTTTGTTTCAAGGCAATGAGTATTTTCCTGGTATTTTTGAGTGCTCGTTCCTAGCTTGCATTTGCACTTTCATAGAGGCAGTCTTGTTTTATACATTTTTTGTTTATCCGATGTACTTCGAAGGTAGCTGTACAGACTAATCCCTCTAACATTTCGTGTCTTCAATGCTTGCTATCAATGTATTAGCAGTTCTAACATGGAAATAGAAACAAAGAATAGAGCTTCTAACAAGCATACAGTAACACTGAAATCTGAAATTACAATGACAAAAGTTATAAATGTGTGCATTCAAGATTCTGCAGAGTATTAATGAAATAACAAACACAGAAGTAATTGTGCAGTGAGTGATTCCAGAATATCAAAACTCGGGTGGCCACGCTAGTGGGAGGTATAGAGAGGGATGTCATGGTATACTAATCTGTGCACCAATCACTAGAGAAAAAGAGAACATAATGAACTGGGTGGAATCGAACCTCCTTGCACCAGAGCAGATGTGAGCAGAGTGGAGACATGAGAGTTCGGGGGAGTAAAGTGGAGACAGGCGAGTTCAGGCGCACGGGAGAAGGTACTTCGAACCTTCGAAGGTAGTGTGAAGAAGGGTGGCCATGCATTGATGCGCCTCACCAAAATACCACGCATCTTGCAGAGTAAGGGGGCACAGAATACGAGGCGAACACGAACAGATTGTGGTCAACTACTCCAACGGAGATGCACGACGCACGATCTACTTTGGGTTTGCCAACGGACGAATATTTCCGGAGATGAGACGTTCTCGGATGTTCAGTAAACCCAAAAGTAGAATGTTTAACTTATTCCATTACAAATTGTAATTGTTAAAAAAATATATATATATTAAAATTTAACATACAATGTGTCATTAATTTAAAAAGCTCAAATACCTTTTATCATACTCATCAAAGGGTGCATTATATTCAACCATTTATTATGACTTAACTCTTAACAAATAGAGTTTTCCATGGCATCCATTGATCATTCATTTTTCCTTTAAAAAGTTTAATATTTTTAACTCCACTTAAATAACGTATTATGTTGAAAAATGTGATCGACAATGTTCTTATAGTTTATGATAATATGAAAAAGTGTTGAAAAATGTGAAGGGCAATGCTTAGTGGTTTACTCTTAACAAATAAAGTTTTCCATGGCATCCATTGCTCATTCATTTTTCCTTTAAAAAGTTTAATATTTTTAACTCCACTTAAATAACATAGTATGTTGAAAAATGTGATCAACAATTAGAAATTGGGAGAGAGGTCATTGCACATAAATAACACACAAACAATAGATTTTTATGACTTGAATTTCAATTACAACATATATATATAGTTGGAGTCAGATCCAACTTATTTTAAACTTAATTATGGAGGTTGAGAGAATATCTCAACAACTCCAACAAATCAAAATCAACTCCAAATTAATCATTAATTCTAACACCTTCCCTTAATGTTTACATTACAAATAAACCGTGTATTACAATTCTCAAATCACAACATAGATCTGCGCTCTTTCTCTTCCTCTTCTTCGAGCTTACCATTCAACTCATTTAAAGCATAAATGCTTCAGACCATCATTCATGAACTTGTACAATGGACAATTTGACAACTTGGCTCATCGGGGCTTCCATGATAAAAGATGTAAATTATTGATGCATTCTATGAACATGCCTCCATCTGTCGGATTTTTTCTTTCGGCTATCCTTCAGTGTCTAGAAGAGCAGTTTGGATACAGAATGTCCTGAACATTCAATTATACAAGGTGACTTCCAATAAGAACAGTTGTTCTTGAAACCGGGGCTGCCAGCTTATATCAAGATACAAGAGTTCCTACTTTCTTTTACATAAACACATAAATATATAAAAACTTTAAACACACCACACATACAAACACAAAAGAAATGATGAATGCATCCAGAAATAGATCTCGCAAATTCTTCATGTACAGGGGCGAAGGCTGTGGCTTGAGAACACAGGGAAACAACAGAAAGATATCTATGTGGAAGCTTCATTTCACGTGCATGCAGATCTGACTTTTCTTATTTTTTCAACCAACAAGTTGAATTTGCCCACAACGCTAGTGATCTCTGTCAATTGGCAGAATTGATGATGGAAATGGTGGCAATGATGATTTGGAAATTGCAGCACTTTAATGGTTGGAACAAATGCTCCCCACACCTGAAACCACAAGCTGATTTATGTGATTGAATGCCAAGTGTGTTATGTGATGAATCTTTGAATTACCTTACGGTGGTCAAGTTCAACACGACTTCCTTTCAAACATTAAAATGGTGGGTTCAACACATTTTTGACGACTGTTCTCAACTGATGCCCTTTATCCAAAAACACACAGCAGTGGTTCACGACAGCAAATGAAAGTGGTTATTATTTTCAAGCAACAATTTAGCCAACAGATAGCCTGTTGCACTCTTCATGTTTCCTTCTCACCATGCAGATCTTCTCCTGCTCTTTCCACTACAACAATTCATAAATCTGGGCAATTCTTGGGCAGCGATCTCCACCCACACAGTAGAAATGAATTTTACAGCGATTAATTGGCTGCTAGGATCTCCACTCGTCTTATTAGCAAACAGATGATTGGTTTCTGCACTGGCCCCACGCAACAGATTTCATTCCTGGCAACGATGGCTGAATGGGATGGCTATTACTCAACATAAAATTGAACAGAACACTGCGCCTTTTCATTGGTGACGGATCCTCCACGTCGTAGATGGCTTCAACAAACTCACTCACATATGCACACAAAAATCTCACAAGATATTAATAATTACTCACAAAACAAAGAAATTAAACACTCTCAAACATACACACAACCACCTAATCCCTACTCTCCTACTCTCAACGTTTACATCTTCTTGAGCCCTCCCATGAGGGAGTCTGGCTCAGATTAGCTCTGATACCAAATTAGAAATTGGGAGAGAGGCCATTGCACAGAAATAACACACAAACAATAGATTTTTATAACTTGAATCTCAATTACAATATATATATGGAGTCAGATCCAACTTATTCTAAACTTAGTTATGGAAGTTGAGAGAATATCTCAACAACTCCAACGAATCAAAACCAACTCCAAATTAATCATTAATTCTAACATCAACAATATTCTTATAGTTTATTATAATATAAAAACGTGTTGAAAAATGTAAAGAGCAATGCTTAGTGGTTTATAATAAAAATAAAATGGACTTTCAAAACCAATACTTTTAAAATCATATGGAGCTAGAACATAATAAGATGTAGACGTGCATAATCAATGTTTCCCTAACCCTAATATTAATACGGCTAATACTTTTAAAATCATATGGAGCTAGAACATAATAAGATGGAGACGTGCATAATCAATCTTTCTCTAACCCTAATATTAATACGACTATTGAACCCTAACCCTAATAAGTTTAAGAATTTTGAAGACCTTGCCTAACCGTAATATGAGTAACCCTAGCCCCAATGAGTTTTAGTTTAAGTATTTTGTACGTACATATCAAAAGACTAAGCCTTTAGGGATTTAACATGTCAAACTTTGGAGATTTTACAGCCATATAAAAGTTTGTATACTAAATATTAAGTTTGGGGATCTTACAGTCATATAACTGTAAAAGTTTGTTAAGTTGAAATGAGTATACCTATTGGAGATGGGCACAATTAATCACCTTTTAATTTAAAATTCTAATCTATGGTTAACAATTAAAAATGCTGGAATATTCTTAGTCATCCTCCCAAATCAATGAATATCATTTACTCTTCATAACTTCCTTGTATTTCTGAATGCATCAGTTAATTTGTTAACTTTTTAACATTTACCTAATCATATTAAGAAATTAAGGCACCACCATATGATTGCCAAGTTTAACTGATTAAACTTTAGAATTACCACATTTAAGATTAACTTTTGGATTTCCTCAGCTCTATATGCGTTTCAGCTATCAATACTTTTCAATTCACCAGAGTGTTGTCTGTCCAGATAACTTTGGGTGTTCACGAGCTGCAACACCAACCACTTTGAGACTATGCTAGTATACTAAATACTACTTGGAATCCATTTAAAATATTTGCCCTATTTGGGATTCATATCAACGCGTGGAACATCTGTGGTGGTTCTTGTTTACAATTTAGATAAAAATTCATGGAATTGGCTTCCCGACTCTCCGTTATACGTGGACACCACTAGTATCACTGCCATGGCCTTTGAACCACGGCCTCATGTCAATATCGGGTGAAGCGAAGAATGGGAGAGATTGAACAGACAAGTTCAATTCTTTTCAAAGTATCAAATTGCCTCTATTTCATGTTGTTGTTTGGAATTTTGAGTGGTGTAAGGGCAGTGACGGGCCCGTGTAATTACTTGTACATTATTTTTGGAATTTTGAGTGGTGTAATGGCAGTGACGGGCCCCTGTAATTACTTGTACATCAAAATAAGGTATCATAAAGTTTTACAGACGGGCCCGTGTAGTTGAGGCGTAGTTTGGTGATTCTGTTTCGACTCTCTTTGGATTTTAATAGGTTTTTTTTAATACTGATATTGATAGTAATGATGAAGTATTTTATATTAACCTTTTGTTATATTTGTATTTCAATTAGTTCCAAAATAATCCAATATGTTTCACTTACTTAAGGAACTTGAGCTGCAAGAATAGCAACAAAATGCTAATAGTTTCACAAACAGACGTTGTCCATGCTGCTTTTCAAACATAAAGATTTCCACCTACCACCTTAGGGTTTGGGTGCAAAATGCTGGCAATTAATTTCTTTGCACTAGGAAAACCATGAAGGGCATGTAAAATCTGCTTTGTATATGTACAGGTCACTGGACTGGAGCTACCAGTTGTGAATGATCAATTTATTGTATATGGAGCTCGCAGTAAATGATCAATTTATTGTATATGGAGCTCGCAGTAAATGATCAATTTATTGTATATGGAGCTCGCAGTGTTCTGTTAGTGATAAATTTATTGTATGATTTCATAAAAAATCATGCACCATGCATTATGAAACATGATCACTCTTCAGGCCTATCACATTCTTCAGGTCTATCACATTGTAGTTAACAAAATTGTACCTGGCTACTTTAGGTCTCCATTTGGAATTAATATCTCCAATAGGAAAAATTATTCATTTTTCACCTGGTGAAAGCCACCATTGCTTGAAGTCCACTATTAATGTGGGCAGGGATATAGCAAATGTGGATGTTCTAATATCGGTAACAACGTTCATGGAGAACACTTCGTGTATCAAGGGCCAACTGCAATAGGGTTGCCCATGCCCGTTTTTCTAGCAATGTTAATCAAGCTTGCAGCGCTTTTGGTTGGAAGAGGTTTATTCATCGAGTGATCACTTTATATTACTATTATTATACTAGTAGCATGTGACAGTTGGGATTGTTCCAAATAAAGTTGTTTTTAACTTTATTTTGTTATTACTTAATCTTTTATGTGTATTAACATTATAATCCCATGCCATTTGTTTTGGTTAACATTGGATTAGAAATGCAACATTTAATTTGGTTCATATAGATATTTGTTTTTGTTGCATTGAAGATTGATAACGTGAGTTGATATTAGAGGGTAGATTATCAAAGCACTCTATTTTTATAAATACAATAATCTTATTTGTTGATAAATGTGATCTGAGATATATTTAAATCCATGATTTCAACAAAATTAGTTGAATTGGTCGAAAAGAAAGAATTGTATCACTCTAAAGTTTTAAATATTTGTAGAGGGCATCACATGAAAGTAAAATACAACATTTTATAATATCTTCAAGTGAGATTCCATGTTTGTATCTACAAGCTCAAGTGGAAAAATTTCATATCCATTTCATTTAAAAGATTATATATATATATATATATATATATATATAAAAGACTAGGAAATGAGTTTGATCAACATGAAAGAAGTTGAGCGAAACATTTGATTGTCTGAAAAATTTAGATTAAATCTTTTTTCATTTAATAATTTAATCATGTGAAAGACCTTAATTTTTTTTGATTCATATAAAGTAAAGCATCATGTTTAGATTAGTGCAAAGAGCTCTTACCACATAACTTAATTCATTAGTGAGTAGAAATTAAAATACCATATAACCCTTGTTTAAAAATGAGATGAGATAAAGAAAAAATTTGTTAATCTTTTGAATATATATATATATATATATATATATATATAATTTTTTTATATATTTATGTAACAGTGAGGTGAGATTAAGAGAACATATATTACCACACTTCCTTTTGAATATGATATTATAATTTAAATTTAGATTTACTCATTATTATTAAACATTTATTTTAAAAACATATCTTATATTTGTTTTTATAATTCTTAAATATT
>JZKD02S2396375.1:973055-1010630 GCA_000966675.3 Picea glauca
TAACCTGTGGCTTGAGAAATCGCGACTCAGGGGCATCTAAGCCGTCAAAATCACCCAGGGATCGCACCCGGCCTGAGCCACACCAACCCTTAACATGGTTGGATTTTTTGTCCCCCCAGGTTTCGAAATGGTGACTTTAACATCATAGAGTGGCTTAACAACACACTATGTCACCGACTGTCCTACACCTCGGGGACAACATAAATATTGATATTAAAACATTGATATTAAATAATTAATACATTAAAAAAGTATCAATCCATTATTTTATTTTTTTTTAAGTAAAAAAGGATGGAACCTGTTAAATTATCATTGCCACGTTACAAAGACTGTTTACGATGCCAACTGTCCCACTTAAACAAGAAATCGAGACAGTTGGGCATCCTATGACATTTGTTTCCAAGCAAACGAAACTATCAGAGTGTAATCCTACCCGAAGGAAACCAGGATGTATAGCCATTAAGTTTAATCTGTGTGCTGAAAATCTAGTTGCAAAATAGCTAAGATCTAACTGAGCGAAAGCCTGGTTTGAAAACAAAAAAAGATTGCTAACCAAGAACATCACTGAACCTCTTATCCAGTTGGCTCGTCCTCGTCCCCGTGCCTTTTCCATCCTGCTGGAAACGCGTAAGCTTGTGCACATGTAGGGAATTGTCGTTTAGGGAGAGTCCTGTAATGAGCAACGAATAGGATGTCGAGTCGATGGTCAATTCAGGCAATGCGAAAGATTTGATCGTCCAACAGGCTCCGCATATCAAAGATTAGAACTAGGTACCCCGGATTGGTTAAGGGGTGTTGGTCCTGCCAATTTCCATCAACAGAGGCTGAGGGAATTGGCCCCTTTGCTCCTTCACTTGCATGTATTGTGCTGTCATGATGTGCCAATCGGTTGGATAGCTGGGTTGCATCCTCCATAGGTGCACCGGGGGGTGAGCCTCTGCTTCCTTTTGCACAGGACGAGGTCTCTTCTTCAACATAGGAGGTGGTAAATTTCTCTATCGGGCTAGTTGCACTAGAGCCAAGCAGTTTGCTCGAAGGTGAAATCTTTTCATCAATGTCAAAATCAGTGGATGGATTCCAATTGTCTGGGACTGTGAATAGAGGGAGCTTCGGATAGCTTTGCATGTCATCTTCTAGGGTGATCTCTTCCACGTATGCCATTGGAGGCGTTCGTGGTTTCCTGCATCTTCGTAAGGACGCCATGGCTAGTGCCTAGTCGAATTTCTTCTGCCTTTGCCAGCAAGATTCAGCTGTGTACCAAGATGCACCCCTATGCAACTTACCTCATTCTATGGGCATAATGAAGACCCTGGAGATGACCAAGGTTCCTTACAGGTGGAAGGCTCTGCTCCAAAGCTCCAGTGGGTCTGCAAAATGCGGCTCTGCTAAATTCAACTCTGCAATGAGCGAATGTCACTCAATGCTGTCAAGGCGGGTGATAATGAGGAGGAGAACAGCGACCACCATGGTCATTAAGGCTTGCTTCCGAGTGCGTTGGTGCGCTGTACCAGTCACTTGCGTGAAGGGGCTCATCTCCTGGATTTTGCTGCATGGATTCATGCTTGTTTAATTGATGAGGGGATGGTCGTCGGTGGATGTATTAATGGTGCATCTTGGCGTTATCCCATGTGGCTCAGCTCTGCAACGTGGCACCCCATCCGGGGAAGTATCAATCCATTATTAGTTATACATTATTAAAGTATTAATTCGTTAATAAATACATTATTAAAGCATTAATACATTAGTAATGCATTATTAATACATTAGTAATTCATTAGTAATACATTATTATTGGATGATGAGGCTGTGTTCATCACATTGCAACAATATGGTTATTTTCATCACATTATGATGATGAGGTTATGTTTGTCTCATTGCGACAATATGGTTATGGGCAGTCATGTTTATCACATTGCGACAATATGGTTATATTCATCAAATAGTGACAATATGGTTATGACAAGACATGCTCGTCACATTGGGAAAATATTGTTTTGGCCACTCATGTTCATCACATCATGACAATATCATTGTGTTCGACACATTGTGACAATATGGTTGTGGCTAGCCATGTTCAACCATTGTCAACCATGGTCAACCATGCTCATAGTCAATCAAGGTCAACCATAGTTATGTTCATCACATTCTGAAAATATGGTTATGTTCATCACATTATATGTTCAACGTATAAGGCTTGGTTCATCACATTGCGATGACAGGGCTATGTTTGTTACATTGGGATGGTAGGATATTTGTGTCACATTATTATGAGTGGATATTTGCATCACATTGCAAAGACAGGGATATGTTCATAACATTGCGGAGATAGGATAATGTTTGTCACATATTGACGATGATAGGGATATCGCGATGATGGGGCTATGTTCATCACATTGCCATGTCACGAAATTTAAGTAAAATGTGGTTATGTTATGAACATAAATATTGTATGCTCATCGTATGTCATATGGCTATGTGATGAACATGAATGTCGTATGTTCACCATATTGTGATAACACGACATTTATTGTGACGATGGGGCTATGTTCACCACATTGCGTTGACAAAACATTGTTTTCCACTTTATGACGATAAGATATTTTCATAGCATTGCGACAAGGAGGCTATTTTCATCACTTTGCAACGACGAGGCTATGTTTGAAAATTTTTTTCACCTTATGATGATAGGATATATTTTCATAACATTATGACGAGAAAGCTATGTTCATCACATTGTGACACCTAAAAATGTTTGTCACATTGTGACATCAGGATATGTGCATCACATTGCAACATGAGGAAATATTCATCACATTGCAACGATAGAGAGATGCAGGACGCATTGCAACATGTGTTTATGTTCATTAAATTATAACTTTACTATCCACATTGTGATGGCATGGATATGTTCATCACATTGCAACGTTAGTTTATGTTTGTCACATTGCAACGTTACTATGTTCGTTACAATGAGACATCAAGATATGTTTGACATATTGTGTCGTCATTAAGTGATTGTGACAATGCAAGGACAGGGTAAATGTTCACATTACAACGTTGGGAGATTTTCATCACATTGTGACAAAGGAAAAAGTTCACCACATACTGAGGTATGGTCATGAGTGTAACATTGCGAGATTTGTGTAAATAATTGCAATGTTGGGCTATGTTTGTTAGATTCTAACATTTGGGTTCTACACATTGTAATGTAATTTTTAAATTTGTCACACAAATTATCACATTAGAATAGATTTGTGAGATTTTGATAATGTGTTTTGTTTGTCACATAGTGAGATCAAGAAATGTCCTTCTTATTGAAATATTGGGCTATGTTTGGAAAATTTCAACATTAGGTTTTGCGCATCACAATGCGACAAAAGGTTATATTTGTTACATTGTGACATCACGATATGTACATGACATTGCAACATAAAGACATGTTTGTCACATTGTAATAAATTTTGCATCTTAACACTAAGTCTAATGGGCAAGATGAATGAGTTATAAAATTATATGAACATTTTCAACATCCAAGTATAAAAATTTACATAGTAATATATATGTTATAGATATATTTAATTTGAAATTATATCAAACATTTTCAACATCTAATTAAATGTATGTAGTAATTGACTTATGTAATTCAATTTAATAAATTATATCAACATTTTCAGCATCCAATTGTATTCAAATGTATGTAGTAATATATATGTTATAGATATATTTAATTTAAAATCATTACAAACATTTTTAATATATAATTAAATGTATGTAATAATTGAGTTATCCTAAATGAAGTTTATGCACCAAATTTCAATTTTATTATATTCTTTTAATATAATAAAATTTTATATTTAATAAATTTATAAAAAATAAATTTAAATATAGAATATTTTTTTTCAGTCTTAGAAAAAAATTAAATTACCAAAAATAATTAACCCTATATATTATTAGAATTCATTTAAAATAGCTTTAACAAGAATACAAGTAGCATTAACTTCCTTATATAATCTAGAGCTTATACTCACATCTCATAAAAAAAATTACATTCATTATCAATA
Source organism: Picea glauca (assembly GCA_000966675.3). Classification (NCBI taxonomy): domain Eukaryota; kingdom Viridiplantae; phylum Streptophyta; class Pinopsida; order Pinales; family Pinaceae; genus Picea; species Picea glauca. Next base: position 977,117 of record JZKD02S2396375.1, read on the forward strand.
AAAAAATTCCTTCATTATCAAAGAGATTTTTTTTATAAAAATATGAAATATTGAAAATATTCCATTTATTTTCAAATATTTTTCATATAGAAAAATAGATTGCTATCAATTTGTAATCAAAATCACTTTTATTTAATTTTCAATATTTGGAGATCTATTATTTTTCTCTTTTCTCTACATTGAGGTTTCCATTTATTATTATTATTTAAATTGAATTCAAACCATTTTATTATTATTATAAAATAAACCTTAATACAAATAATTATACCCCTAATTTTAATAAGAATAACCCTAACTCTAATATGGACATAACACTAACCATAATAACCCTAGCCCTAATCTCAATAACCATTTACTTCAATATATTATTGATACATTATTGGTGACATCTTTAATTATTAATATTGATTAATAATTAGTGTATAAAAGATATATATGTTAAATACATAAAGTACCCATTGTATATATTAATCATATATATTAATAATAACTAATAATACAATTATTATTATTAATTATTAATCTATTATGTATAATAATTCTTAATTTTTTAATAAAACTTTATTAATAATATTATTAATGACTATTAGTTATAATCAAAACAATAAATAAAATATTATTAATAGCTATTATTGCTATTCACCAATAATAATAATAATACATATTTGTTTATACTAATAATAAATATATTAATTATAACTAATTATTAATAACTATACTTAATAGTTGTTATTAAATTAACCACTAATATAAATAATATAATATAATATTAATCATTTTTTAACATAAAAATTTAATATTAATAATAGTAATTTTAATTTACCAATAATTAATATATTAATAATACATACATTAATCATAACTCTAATAACCCTAACTTTATTAGTAATATATTATTAAAAACCCTAACCCTAAATCCTTCAAAATTGTTAAACTTATTTTATTAATCTACTTTATTAATATATTAATTTACAAACCCTAAAACCTATCGAGATCCACATTATCACTATAATGATAACTATCGTGAAGCTTTTAGAAATCCAGAACTCGTTAAAGATCCAGATCCATAGCAAGGAGCAGTTTATGCATGGCTAGCACGAGAGCTTAATAGCTATTCCAATATATCTTAAATTGGATAAATTAAAACAAACCAAACAATGCTTTGAAATTCTTTGAAAAGTAATTGCACTTATATCAAGCACATGCACGATTCCGAGTGTTTAATTTTACTTAACGTAAATTACTTTTTAAAGGAAATAAATAGAAATAAAATTGTTTTGGTTAGCATTGGACATGCCAACAGTATCCACTGTTACACAATATCCAATATTATTCATTGTTATTCTAAAGATGCAATCTACGGATTCTGAGATATTGTGATAAGATGCAAGTACAATATATTTCTCCATATATGTCAAGTATCAACTGAGAGTAGAGCTTGATGACCAGCTGTTCAAATTTTTCAATATGATACATTTCTAATGTAATCCACATGCTGATCCCTTCGAGAGAGCCCCAACGTAATCCACATGTTGATCCCTTCGAGAGAGCCATTTGACAGCAAAAGTACAAATTGAGCAGACAAGTTGTTGACTATGGGACCTGCATAGACTGACTTCCCCCACCCGAATTCTAATTGATTGTATGGCAACTTCCAGCAAGCACACAGGAAGAAGTTCCCATTGATTCCAACAGGGATGTGGCTGTGGACGCAGAGCATATCTATACGAGATCGAACATAATCATCAGTGATGAAAGTTATGGCCTTTTGGGATTCTTCTAGAGATAGGCAACTGTAAAAACAATTATGTAGAGACTCAACGCAGAAAATACAGTTATGCACATAGACAATGAAAAACAATTATATTATTAGAACGGGATTCTTCTAGAGATAAGAAACTGTAAAAGCAATTTTATAGAAACGCTATATGCCATCTTCAACCCATTATCTTCGTTGCTACACGCCCAGCTTAACCACAGCTGCATCCAGCTTAACCACGCCCGTGCTATTTGAAATGCCACCGCCATCCTAGTTGAATTCCACTACCGTCCTAGTTGAAACGCATAACCACCTCTGACTTAACCACCTCTGAGTCCAGATACCACCGTCGTGCTAGTTGAAACAAATGCGTCCAGCTATTATGTTAGCATCTTTATTGTTGGTCATGATTAGAATTTGTAAATTGAAAAGTTCATTAAATCTTCAATTCCAATAAAAGAGACGGCTTATCGACGTAAAAATAAAAACAATTTATGGATCCTAACATCTTATAAATTTGTTACCGATCTTGGGCAAAAATACACAAACGTGATATCTTTCGATCATTAATCCATTGTCTAATCTCAACCGATCCAAATGGAAATGAGAACGGGAATCGCAGATGCGGAGGAGAGGTTAGATTTTTCTGATGATGCTTGGTGGACGGAGTTGCCTCAAGATTTGGAAGAGGAATCTTTGTCCTGGCTGCCTGTGGATTCCGTTTTAAAATATCGCACTGTGTCCAATGGAATGCCCTCCTTTCATCAAGCAAATTCCTAAGTGGTGACTGGACTAAGAATCCTATTAACAAGAAGCCATGCCTACTTCTGTGGCAGCAAGGCTCCACACAGCCTTGTCATGCATTTTTCTTCTACACATGCACTTGGAAGGCCATCTTTTCTCTTTCTTTCTTACCTCGAGACGGTGAACTGTTTCTGGGAGGATCGGCTGCAAGGAGGTTAATGGTACTGAAGAATGATCGGTCATCACAATTTTCCATCTCCGTAAGTAATCCTGACACACAGATGTCCATCACGCTACCCCCCACTGGCATCCATAGAAATAAATTGTGTCTCTGCCATCCTGAAAGCGGAGGATGGCGAAGACATCTACAAAGTGGTGGTCATGGGCCAGAGAAGTGCCTCAAATGCGAATATAGTTGAAATATATGATTCCTCTGTAAAAACATGGAGGATCGTGAGACATATTCCAGGGCCTCTGAATATAAAGAATCACATGACCTTTTGCGATGGTTATTTTTACTTTGGAACGTCGACGTAGGATACTGGTTTTGAGCGTCGAAGATGCAGAATAAATGAGAATGTGGGTAGAACAAATGTCGGAGTTGTTAGATAATAATGGCAGGCGAAGGTGCAGTCTCATTACCTGTGGGTCGTGGCTTCTGATGGTGTTCCAGAAGATCAAGATTGAGTCAAATGGATTGGTTATTATTTGGGAATTTCATAAAAACTCCTCAAATACTTCTTGGAGGTGGGAAGAGATTGTTGGGATGCCTGGATGTCTTAAGTAGGACTGAACTGGTATATGTGTGGAGTAGAAGTGTTAGAATTGCAAATGCAGAAAACACAATTCACATATGATAATTAACAATCACAGGGATTTTACTTGGTTCACCCAAATGTTGGGCTGCATCCATCAAGCAGCATCGGTTGTCTTATTATTCAGATCATGGAGATTACAACAAACTAGCAAGTTCTTACCGTGTCTCTCTCTTGCCTCTATGGGTTTACATGTATTTATATACATTTACACACGAAACTGATTATTAAATGCACTCCTATCCATATTCTAACTTGGTCTATTTGGTTGTAACCAACCCAGAATAATAGGATCCAAATCCGTCATTAGAGGAATTCGTTGTCACCAAATCTCAACAATATCCACCTTGACAACAATTAACCTGATACCTTGCTCCTTCCTTTTGTTCATCACCTTTGCTGCAAGCCAAGACAAGCCAAACACCACTGCAACTTCTCTAAAACTGGTTTCATGATCTTTCTTATGTGATGAGTTTGGATTTCCTAAGGGGTCACTACACCTCCAACATGTCTTCCACAACTCTTTTCCTATATTATAATATACATTACAATTATCACTCTCAGTGTAACCATTATAGATGACATTCTCATTTCATTACAACACCTAAATCTTTCACGTATCTGACAACATCATTAGCATGTGAAACATCTGGTCTTAACCATTTCATCACATACAATAGACCTCCTACTAAACTTACACGAGACATAACATTTTCGTCTTTATAGACAAGACCTATGCTTGAAAAAAACTTATAATGAAAAGCAAAAGGGATAAAAACTCATTTTACAATGTTCATACTAAACTCTTACCATTACTGATAACAGATTCAATCCAAAACCTGTCATCCCCAAGGATCATTAAACTCCTAGTATGTTTATCCCTTGAAACACACACTCTATCAGATTTCCAAAACCTTACAAGCTTCCTTCCTTCAATCCTAACTCCATTGGATTTCCTATGCACTCTACACTCTAATATTATAATGCACATTTCTCACATCTCATAGTACATGACTATGAGGTCATTTGACATATGACTCATGTCTTCACTTGGTTCCAAGGCTTGAGAGCCTATACATATAATCTATGCACTTAAAATACCCAAGTGCTCAAGGGCTTAAAACATTTAACCCTTGTTTACTCACATCCTATGCATATAACCACATCTTTTACAATATGAATAAAGCGGTTACCTTCGAGCTCCTTGGTGCTTTCTCTTACCAAATCACAACGTTGTGATCCAGGGTGTTCTCATACAAACTCATCGAAACACTATTTTAAATGATTAACTCCCAAAACGTTGGCCTATGACTAAGTTCTTATCGCAATAGAAAAAGTTACTTAAATCAAGTTCTTTGACCAATTTTGTCAACAAATAACTACCGTTAGATTTCTAATGCAACTCATAGGCACCGTTCAATCTTCTATGTCCATTACTGACCATCTTCAGTCGTTGGATCAACTAAACAACCTACAGGAAACGTCCATTTCCTATTGTCAATATAACCAACCGCCTTTGTCCCGGGACTCTATTCCGTCTCTGCAATTTCACCATGTGGAAGTCTTCATACCTGAACTTTCGTTGCATTCCTCAATCACATATTTCTACACTTCTTCACGCACAATTTTTGTGCACCCTCATGCTCACAACCTATACCACAACTCGAGCAACGATAGAATTTTAAAATCATGCTCTGTTCTCTAGTTTCCACTTCTAGAGTTAATATCCCTTCAATGGCTTCTGTGCAGGGAAACAACTTGTCTCAGCAACTTTCTCTACACGGAATACTCCATAAAACAAAACTTTGACCAAACCCTTCTCCGCGCAAGAACAAATAGACATAAACTTCGTCTGCAGTCTTCGTTCCCATCAATTCTTGCCTACACACTCAAATTTCACTTGGACTTCCTTAGTCAACACCCATGAACTTTAGAACATGCCTTCTATGGTCTCACTAGTTCGAACCCTCCACTAGTCCTTACGTATAAGGTATTTGGACTTTTGTTATGCCATTTCCCAAAGCTCAAGCCTAGGGTCTATTTCAATCTCGACGTTCACAAGAGTTCACTCAACTCACTCACCATCATTAGCATTTGCAGGTTACACAAAGCCTGATAAGACTTTCTACAGAAGCCTGGAAACTTCGAGGTTCTAACCAAGCTCCAATAACTGGAATATCATATACTGAGAATCTACCCAGTTACAATTCTTCCTAGAATCAACTAATGATTCTATCCAGTTCCAGAGTAAAAAACCTGCAAATACCCAATCACTCTATTAAATACCATTCATCAAATCATTCCATTTCTTCACACAAAATTTCAAAGAACAAAAAAAAATACCGTATCATGATGAATCAATTTCTCATTAACATAATGACTGTTCATACATCTCCAAGAGATCTCACACTCTCTCTGAGTTTCACTACTTTTTTTCCCCCCCCCACTGCTTGCTGCCTCAAGAGTTACCAAAATTACATTCCAAGAGAGCATTTTCTAGCTCTTCGACTAACCCTTAAAATTTAGCAACTAACTCTATTTTTAGAAAACCAATAATTACTCCCCTATGACTCATTCAAATGCTAGCTAAAAACAAGCTACTTCCCTACTCGAGTCACCCCTCTCTTTTAGGGATCAGTTACATAATTGATGCTTACATTGACACCTATGTTTGGTCACCAACTAGATGGCTTTTCTTAGGATTTACAATGTCCTTTTTACAATAAGCCCTCCTTGGGAAAATGTCTAGACCTAAAGGCCCAACTAGACTTTTAGCACTTGATCATGAGAGCTAATGCTCCTGCATTAATTACCATCTCTGTATACTTCCATGTCCATAATTTGTTTTGCTTCTCCTTGAGCCCTCATCTGAATTGTCCTATCCACCTTAGTCATTTTCTTACTGATTTTATCCATGCTTCGGCTTGCATCAAGCATATCATCAACAAATAACATCAAGACTTTGAACGTACTATAAACTGTATAGTCATTCCTACCCTTTGAAAAATTCTGACTCACTATGAAGGATTCAAACCTCTTGTATATTTGTGTGTGTACCAATAAGCCATACAATGAATTTTCTAGCATGCAAACAAATTTACCGTTGCGATCTTGAATCAACCCTTTTGGTTGTTCCATACATACTATATCTCTCTCAATGGTGACCTTGTGAGAAGTAGGATCCCACACACATCCCTTTATACCACCATCATAACTTGCAGAGATATAAAACAAGCAGGAATTCAGAAACAAAGATTTTAAGTCTGGAAATGATTTATCGCTTACCAATACACACAATTATTCCTTTCTCTTATGAACTTGATGCTTCTACCATAAACAAGAAGATACATATTTCACTTCAGAATCTACTTCAATACTCCCTTCTAGCTTATAAAGGTTATAAACCTTTGTTTCCTTCATCACTACTAAACTACATTTTGACAATGTGAGTTCTCCACCTTGACCTGTATACTTATATCCACAAAAATCTAGCACTCCTAATGAAATCAAATTTGATTTAAGGTCATGTACATATCGAACATCCGTTAATTCCCTAACAATACCATAAAACATCCTCATTCTAATACTACCAACCCCAACGGTTTTACAAGGAATACCATTTCCCATAAATACTACACCTTCATCAACAGATTGATAAGAAATGAAACAATTTCTCTATGAGCACATGTGGTGAGAGGCACCTAAATCTAACTTCCATTCTTCTTGATATTGTAAATTACTAGAAATGGATAAAACTTGATTAAACATACCTGAATTTATTACAACCAAATTTGCTTCCTTCGTAGAGTTTTCCTCTGATTCCTTTCTCTTCCAGCAATATTTCTTGAGATGTCTTGTTTTGGAATAATACCAACATTTTTATTTACCCTTTCTATGTCTAGAATTATATCGAGAAAGGCCTTTCATTCTGCTCTTTAGTTCTACCTCTGACCAACATCGCCTTTGAAGTTGAGGTTTTTTGACTAGATTTTCTCCTCATCTCCTCAGCAAACAAAACTCCCACAATAGATTCATAATCTAAAAAATTTGTTGAGCTAAAGATAATAGAGGTGACTAGATTATCCCAAGACTCAAGAAACAAACACAATAGTGTAATAGCCTTATCTTCATCTTCAAATTTAACTTCCATACTAGTCAATTGAACTATAAGTGTATTAAAGGTATTTAAATGGTTAACAAATTGTGTACCTTCTTTCATCCGCAAAGTGTACAACTATCTCTTCATGTAGATTCTGCATGTCAAAGACTTTTTCATATCTAGACTTTCCAATTTGCCCCATCAACCTGATGTTGTATCCTCTCCTACGATATTAAACATAACATCATCCGCCAGACATAAACGAATGGTACTAAGATATTTTGCATCCAGATCTTCCCATTCCTCATTCTTCATGGCTGTTGGTTTCTTTGACTTGTCTTCCAATGTTTTTTGCAAACCTTGTTGCACCAGTAAATCCTGCATCTTAAGCTTCGAGAGCTCAAAATTGTTTTTACCGCTGAAATTTTCAATGTCAAACTTCAAACTCTGCATCTTATCCATTAGTACAAAAAAATCCTAATACCCACTTCTTATAATAACCAAGGCCTTTTTAAAAATAATATAACCTTATACTCAAAAGGTTGAACCCATAAAATTAATGGTGAAAAAGTTTTTTTTTTTTAAATATATACAAAATATTTTTATATCTTAATAAAACACATTTTTAAAACCTCCACGTTTAATTTAAAAATAAAATTCACCTTTATACCTTTTTACGTACTATATTCCAAATATAGTAAAATTTTAAAAAAAGAGCACTCTCCACGTGACTTGTTCATGTTTTTAAAAAGGGAAATAAATTTTGAAAAACCCAAAAATTCAATTCTTGATACCTTTTGAATGCTTTGAAAAAACATGTGCATTTTTACTTCAAGCGAGATCGTGATTTATTTATTTAAAGGGAGTCGTCGCACCTCACGCTACCACTGGAGTGCGGTGATCTCAAAGGGTCTTCGCATCTCCCGATACACTTGGAGTGCAGTGATATTAAAATATCTACGCACTGTTCCTCAACCCTGAACTGCAACGGTTTCAGTATATTTTCACCAGCATAAGTCCACGTAATAAGACATCGCACCCTTCGAGATGACAGACCTACGACGATGTTGAAATCGATGCACCTCACACAGATGTTGTTGCTCCTCCGAAATTTGACATCCTCTCCTCTAACTAGCTCTGATACCACTTGTTAGAATTGCAAAAGAGGAAAACACAATGCACATATGATAATTAACAATCACATAGATAAGAAACACAGGGATTTCAGGTGGTTCACGCAAACGTTGGCTATGTCCACCAAACATAGGCATCGGTTGTCTTATTATTCAGATCATGGAGATTACAACAGAATGGAAAGTTCTCACTCTATCTCTCTCTTGCCTCTATGGGATTACATGTATTTATATATATTTACACAAGAAACTGATTATTAAATGCACTCCTATCCATATTCTAACTTGGTCTATTTGGTTGTGACCAACACAGAATAATATGATCCAAATCCATCATTAGAGGAATTGGTTGTCACCAAATCCCAACAATCGTCACCTTGACAACAATTAACCTAATACCTTGCTCCATCATTTTTTTCATCACCGTTACTGCAAGCCAAGAGAAGCCAAGCACCACTGCATCTTCTCAAAAACTGGTTTCATGATCTTGCCTGTGTGACTTGCATGAGTTTGAATTTCTTGAGGGGTCACTCCACCTCCAACATGTCTTCCACAATTGTGTTGTTAGACATATTTATTGATAGATCTCCTTCTATCCAAGACACTTGTATTACAATATACATTACAATTATCATAGACCATCTAAGTGTAACCATTATAGATGACATTTGTGCTTCTCAAACGTTGAAGCACCCATTTCATTGCAACACCTGAATCTGTCACGTATCTGACAACATCATTAGCATGTGAAACATCTAGTCTTAACCATTTCATCACATACAACAGACCTCCTACTAAACTTACACGAGACATAACATTTTCTTCTTTATAGACATGACCTATGCTTGAAGAAAACTTATAATGGAAAGAAAGAGGGATAAAAATTGGTTTTACAATGTTCATATTGGTTTTTCTGCTCCTTGATCCCTCATCTGAATTGTCTTTTCCAACTAAGTCATTTTCTTACTGATTTTATCCATGCTTCGGCTTGCATCGAGCGTATCATCAACAAATAAAATCAATACTATGAATGTACTATAAACTATATAGTCATTCCTACCCTTTGAAAATTTTCGACTCGCTATGAAGGATTCAAACCTCTTGTATATTTGTCTGGGTACCAATAGGCCATACAAAGAATTTTGTAGCATGTAAACAAATTTACCGTTGTGATCTTGAATCAACCCTTTTGGTTGTTCCATACATACTATATCTCTATCAATGATGACCTTTTTATAAGTAGGATCCCACACACATCCATTTATACCACCATCATAACTTGCAGAGATATAAAACAAGCATGAATTCAGAAACAAAGATTTTAAGTATGGAAATGATTTATCGCTTACCGATACTTGCAATTCTTTCTTTCTCTTATGATCTGGATGTTTCTGCCATAAACAAGAAGATACATCTGTCACTTCAGATGCTACTTCAATACTCCCTTCCAGCTTATAAAGGTTATCAACCTTTTCTTCCTTCATCACTACTAAACTTCCTTTTGACAATGTGAGTTCTCCAACTTGACGTGTATGCTTATATCCAGAAGAATCCAACACTCCTAATGAAATACAATTTGATTTAAGATCAAGTACACATATAACATTCGTTAATTCCATAACAATACCATCAAATATCCTGATTCTAATAATGCCAACCCCAACAGTTTTACAACGAATACTATTTCCCATAAATACTACAACCTCATCAACAGATTGGTAATAAATGAACTAATTTCTATGTGAGCACATGTGGTGGGAGGCACCTGAATCTAACTTCCATTCTTCTTGATATTGTAAATTACTAGAAACAGATAAAACTTGATCAACCAAACTTGAATTTGTTACAACCAAATTTGCTTCCTTCGTAGAGCTTTCCTTTGATTCCTTTCTCTTCCAACAATTTTTCTTGAGATGTCATGTTTTTCCACAGTACCCAAATTTTGATTTACCCTTTCTATGTCTAGTATTATATCGAGAAATACTTCTCTCATTCTTCTCTTTAGTTTGAAATCTGACCATCATCGCCTCTGAAGTTGAGGTTTCTTGACTAGATTTTCTCCTCATCTCCTTAGCCAACAAAGCTCCCACAACAGAGTCATAATCTAAAACATCTGTTGAGCTAAAGCTAATAGAGATGACTAGATTATCCCAAGACTCAGGCAATGAACATAATAGTGAAATTTAGCCTTATCTTCATCTTCAAATTTAACTTCCATACTAGTCAATTGAACTATAATGATATTAAAGGTATTTAAATGGTCAACAACTTTTGTACCTTCTTTCATCCACAAAGTGTACAACTGTCTCTTCAAGTAGATTATGCTTGTCAAGGACTTCATCATATATAGAATTTCCAACTTGCTCCATAAGCCTGATGTTGTATCCTCTCCTACGATATTAAACAAAACATCATCCGCCAAACATAAACGAATGCTACTAAGAGATTTTTCATCCAGATCTTCCCATTCATCATTCGTCATGGTTGTTGGTTTCTTTGACTTGCGTGCCAATGCTTTTAACAACCCTTGTTGCACCGATAATTCCCGCATATTAAGCTTCCAGAGCTCAAAGTTGCTTTTAGCACTGAACTTTTCAACTTCAAACTTCGAACTGTGCATCTTATCCATTATCACAAAAAAACTCCTAATAACTATTTCTTATAATTACCAAGTCCCTTTTAAAAATAATATAACTTTATACTCAAAAGGTTGAACCCAAAACATTAATGGTGAAAGAGGTTTTTTTTTTTAAATATATAAAAAATATTTTTATATCTTAATAAAACACATTTTTAAAACCTCTACGTTTAATTTAAATATAAAATTCACCTTTGTACCTTTTTACATACTATATTCCAAATATACTAAACCTTTTAAAAAAGAGCACCCTCCATGTGACTTGTTCACGTCTTTAAAAAAGGGAATTCAATTTGAAATAAACCCAAAAATTTAATTCTTCATACCTTTTGAATGCTTTGAAAAAACATGCGCATTTTTACTTCAAGGGAGATTGAGAATTTTTTATTTAAAGGGAGTCGCTGCACCTCATGCTACCACTGGAGTTCGGTGATCTCAAAGGGTCTCTGCACCTATCGATTCACTTGAAGTGTGGCAATCTTAAAATTCTATGCATTGTTCCTCAACCCTAAACCGCGACGATTTCATTATTTTTGAACCAACGTAAGTCAGGGTAATAAGACGTCTCACCCTTCGAGAGCAGGGATCTACAACGATGTTGAAATCAACGCACCTCACACATATGTTGTTTCTCCTATGAAATTTTATGTCCTCTCCTCTAACCAGTTCTCATACTACTTGTTAGAATTGCAAATGCGGAAAACACAATTCACATATGATAATTAACAATCACACAGATAAGAAATGTAGGGATTTCACGTGGTTCACATAAACGTTGGGCTACGTCCACCAAGAAAAGAAATCGGTTGTCTTATTATTCAGATCATGGAGATTACAATAGATTAACAAGTTCTCACTCTGTCTCTCTCTTGCCTCTACGGTCTTACATCTATTTATATACATTTACACAAGAAACTAATTATTAAATGCACTCCTATCCATATTCTAACTTGGTCTATTTGGTTGTAACCAATGCAGAATAATAGGATCCAAATCCATCATTAGAGGAATTCATTGTCACCAAATCCCAACAATATCCACCTTGATAACAATTAACCTAATACCTTTCTCCTTCCTTTTGTCCATCACCTTTGTTGCAAGCCAAGAGAAATCAAGCACCACTGCAACTTCTCTAAAACTAGTTTCATGATCTCTCATGTGTGACTTGCATGAGTTTGGATTTCCTGACGGATCACTCCACCTCCAACATGTCTTCCACAACTGTGTTGTGAGACATATTTACTGATAGATCTCCTTCTATCCAAGACACCTATATTACAATATACATTACAATTATCACAGACCATCTCAGTGTAACCATTATAGATGACATTTGTTCTTCTCAAATGCTAAAGCACCCATTTCACTGCAACATACGAATCTTTCACGTATGTGACAATATCATTAGCATGTGAAACATCTAGTCTTAACCATTTCATCACATACAATAAACCTCCTATTGAACTTACACGAGACATAACATTTTATTCTTTATAGATAGGACCTATGCTTGAAGAAAACTTATAATGGAAAGCAAGAGGGATAAAAACTAGTTTTACAATGTTCATATTGAACTCCAACCACCTCTTACCGTTACCATATATTTATAATTCCATGTCCATAATTTCTTTTGCTGCTCCTTGATCCATAGTCTGAATTGTCCTGTCCACCCGAGTCATTTTCTTACTGATTGTATCCATGCTTCTCTTGCATGGAGCATATCATCAGCAAATAACATCAAGATTTTGAATGTACTATAAACTATATAGTCATTCCTACCCTTTGAAAAATTCTGACTCACTGTGATGTATTCAAACCTCTTGTATATTTTCCTCAGTACCAATAGGCCATACAATGAATTTTCTGGCATGCAAACAAATTTACCATTGCGATATTGAATCAACCCTTTTGGTCGTTCCATACATACTATATCTTTATGAATGATGAACTTGTGAGAAGTAATATACCACACACATCCCTTTATACCACCATCATAGTTTCTAGAGATATAAAACAAGCAGAAATTCAGAAAAAAATATTTTAAGTCTGGAAATGATTTATCGCTTACCAATACCTGCAATTATTTCTTTCTCTTATTGTTGGAGTTACTTCACACACACCTAGGATTTCTTTTTCCTAAATTTTTTGTTTGTTTATTAGTCATAATTAGTCATTATCCAGTCTCCTATATTTTAGGAGAGAATATTCCACCAGGAGAATATTCTCTTTCAGTTCACACTTCAGTTTGACTAGTTGAGTTGAGTTTAGATGTTGCATTGGGATCATCACCATGCAATATTGGGATCATCACCATGATAATTTGACCTTGCCCTAGTATCATCACCAAAGTGGCGCATTAGCCTTGATTTCTTGAGTTAACTCCTCGCTACTTTTTGTTCAGTCAGTTAACTGAAGACTAGTTGACTAGTTAACTCAACTAGGTGGCAGTTCACTCTCGTAACTACCTGAGAGACTAGAATAGGTGGAAATTCACTCCTGTAACTGTTGGTGTGTGTCTAGATCACTCTAGACCACCACTATGGTGACTTGGTTCACCTCAAGTTGAACTCATTGAGTTATACAGAGTATATCATGTGTAAATTATTCATTATTCACAACGGTTAATGAGAGTTCTTTCCATTCTTTCTCTCCTTCTTCTTATTTTTCCAATTCTCTCTGCAAATGTGTGTATCATTGTTTAGCTAGATCTATTCTATGCAGGTCAACACATTTACATGGTATCAGAGCCGACGGACTTCTAAGCAAAGGCTACACCAAAATGTTTTGGAGGTACAAAAGATTGAAGACAGCAGAAAGATGGAATTCCAAAAAGAATTCATTCTTACACCTTACAACTATTTTTCATGGAAGGATAAAATAGTCATACATCTTCGATCTAGAGGGTTGTATAGGTTAACCATGAATATAGATATAGAGCCGACATCAGCCATAGAAAAATCCAAGTACTTAAATCGCATGGATGAGGCACTCAGAACAATTTGCAGTCTTACTTCTCCCGATCTCCTTTTTCATATATCTTCCTGTAAGACTCCCAATGAAGCCTGGACCATATTGGAAGGGCTATTTGGCAAACAATATGAGATGAGGGTACACATGATGGAGGTTTTTTTGCTCACATTTGATCCAAAAAGCTTCGAGAATATCCAAGATTTCTTTACAAAATTCAAGGATTTACTGTCGCAACTCAAAGCTTGTGGGCTTGATAAATCGAAGGAGGAGAAACAAATGGTTCTCACCATTCTCTCCAATATTGGACCTGAATTCTATGTATTCATGTCCACATTCCATACTGTCAAATTCGCCTCTGGAGCCACCTGGAAGATGCCTTCTCTTGAGGACTTTATCGAATCCTTGACATAAGAGCAAACCAAGCTCATCAACATGGGCGCAATGAAAGGCCCAAGGGAGCATGCACTCACTGTGCATGATGGAAGCCACAAATATAAAAATCTAAAGATAAATATAAGAGGAAATATTATGCACATACGAAGAAGGAAGGGTACACAAAACCCTTCACCAATGCCTCCGGATACAAAGGAGAAAAGGGAAGAAAAGGAGAGAAATGCACATACTGTCACAAAGGATTCCATTCGGAATCTGCATTCTTGCAAAAAAAAATAGATATGATGTCTCATATAATTCAGAAAAACAAACTTGGAGATCTCATTCCTGAGGGTACAAACAAGAAGAATCCAAAAGATCTGAATTCCAAGAAAGGAAATTCTAGCCATGTGTTGATTGCTATCATCTCCTCTCCCGATTGTTGGATTGTAGATTCAGGAGCATCACATCACATGGTTGCCTCAGAATAAGTCTATTCTTCTTTGGATGCATGCAAAGGTCCTCCTATTCTGATGGGGGGAAACTCTTTTGTCGAAGTCACCAGCAAAGGAAGGATTGAACTCACCAATGGAATCTTCGAGAATGTGTTGCATGTTCCCAAGCTTTCTGTCAACCTTCTCTCTGTGTATCAAATGATGAATTCTGGCACCGGAAAGAAAGTCGTATTCACACCAAATGTCGTGGACATATAAGACATGCAAATCAACTCCAAGTTTTCTACCGGTGAGGTAAATCATCAGTCTAGATTGTATACATTTTCTGAATTCATTGAACCTGATTCTACTTTACTGCTTACTCATGTTGATGAAAGTAGTAGGATATGGCATGAAAGGTTTGGAAATTTGAATTTCAGATACATGCAATAGCTTTCCAAAAACAAATTGGTTAATGGTCTTCTAGACATCCATTTCTCCAAGGGAGTATGTGAGGAATGTGTTCTCGAGAAACACCCTCAAGAGAAATTCATCAAAGGAAAGTCTCAGCGAGCTTCCACACCTTTAGATCCTTTAGATCTGATCCACAGTGACCTCATGGGTCCTTTTCCGCATCCATCAATCAAAAAAGCAAGGTTTGTTCTCATTTTTGTTGATGATTTCTCATGTTTTACTTGGATCTACTTTCTCAGGCAAAAATTCGAGGTCTTTCAACACCTCAAAGATTTCAAAGGTTTGGTTGAGACACAGTCCGGAAGTAAGATCAAATTCCTCCCAACTGATAATGGGGGAGAGTATGTGAATCATGAGATCGACAATATTTTCCATGAGGCAGGAATTCAATTGTAGCATACAATTCCATACACTCCACAGCAAAATGGAGTTGTTGAGCAGAAAAATCGATCTCTAAAGAAGATGGCATCTTGCATGTTGCATGTAAAGTCACTAAAATAGAGACTATGGGTCGAAGCACTTAACTGTGAAACATACATCCAAAATAGATCTCCCCATAGATCTGTAAAGGATAAGACCCCCTATGAGGCTTGGAGTGGCCTCAAACCAGAAGTGACCCACTTTTTCATTTTTGGTTCTCGTGCATGGGCCCGCATTCCCTCTGAAAAGAGGAATGAAATTGATCCACAAAGCACTGAGTGCATTTTTGTTGGATACCCCAATGGTGTGAAGGGATATTGGCTTATTGATCTTTCCTTGAATCAACTCATTATTGAGATTAGTTTTCAATTCGAGGAAAGTGTCTCGCATGTACCTCAGCAACCGCATGTAGACACCTTCACTCTTCCACCTGTCTGAGATGATGAGCATGCACATGCCGACTCTTTTTCAGACAAGAGTTATGATTCAGAGGACTCAGATGATTCAGATTCGGAGTCAGTACAGTCACATGCAGAGTTAGAGAATCTAGATGCAGTCGCAGAGCCAGAGAAGAGGCCCAAGTGGGCACATACTACTCTTCAAGATGCAGGGGATCTCGTTGGTGATCCAACCAATACTAGGAGGACTCGATCCAATTTCGAGGAGCCTCCTATTGCACTCAATTCCACTTAACCATTGCCTTCCAGGCATATTTTCTTGGTTCAGTATTCAGATCCACAGTATTATGGTGAGGTTGCTGGAAATCCCTTTTGGGAATTCGCGATGCAGGAGGAGTACAAATCCCTCCTCGAGAATCAGACTTGGGATTTAGTTCCCCTTCCTTCTGGGAGGAAACTTTTCAGATGCAGATGGGTCTATAGGACCAAGAGCACAGCGGATGGACAGATCAACAGATACAAAGCCAGGCTTGCCGCCAAAGGCTTTCAGTAGGTTCATGGTATTGACTATGATGAGACCTTCGCTCTAGTAGCGAAGATGGATTCCATACGATTGACACTTTCCATTGCGGCAGCCAAGGGATGGGAATTCCCTCAGATGGATGTGAAGAATCCATTTCTTCATGGTGATATCTCTGAGGATATCTACATGGAGCAGCCCCAGGGATTTATGCAGGACTCATCTTTGGTCTGTTGATTGAAGAAGTCACTTTATGGCCTCAAGTAGGCTCCGAGGGCATGGTATGCCAAGATGGACTCCTACCTGTTGTCACAGAACTTTGTACATTGTAAATCAGACCTGAATGTATACATTCTCAAGACGGCTGATTCACTTCTACTTTTAGTTCAGTATGTCAATGATTTGCTGATCACCGGTTGCTCGACTTCAGTGATTGTTGTAGTTAAGAGGATTCTTCATGAAAGGTTTTTGATGATAGACATGGATCTACTACACTTCTTCCTTGGGTTGGAGATCAGTCAAGATGCATCAGGCATCAAAATGTCTCAAGCCAAGTATGCACGAGATCTCCTTGAGAGATTTCACATGACAGATTGCAAGTCTACTCCAACTCGTTTCCTATCAGGAGTCAAACTTGAGGATGGCGGGGAGAATCCATTGGTTGACAACACACTATACATACAGCTAGTGGGGAGCTTGTTGTATCTCACACACTCCAAACCAGACCTCTCATATGCAGTTGGTGTAGTTTCCAGGTTCATGCAGGAGATACATGAGCCACATTGGAAAGATGTAAAGCGTATACTTTGATACATACAGGGCACCATCACCTTTGGGATTCATTATGCAATAGAATCTATGTTATATCTCATTGGGTTTACTGATTCTGACTGGGTTGGCGATATCATTGATTGCAAGTCCATATCTGGTTACTCACTCAGTCTTGGTTCCGGTCCTATCTATTGGTCGAGCAAGAAGCAAGATGCCATTGCTCTATCTTCAGCCGAGGTAGAGTAAAGAGGGGTAGTTAACATAACCATTGAGGCTATGTGGTTACAACATTTTCTCACTGAGTTGGCAATTCAGTTTCATCAGTCGATCATCATCTAGTGCGACAACCAGAGCACTTTGAAGTTATGCAAAGATCCATTTCAAAGGCTGCAGATGAAGCACATCGATATCCACATGCACTACATCCGGGACTTATTACACGAGGGGATCATTGACTGACAATTCTTTCCTTCAACAAAACATACGACACATATTTTCACCAAGACCTTCACTGAGCAGAAATTCCATTCTCTGCGAGGTCGTCTTGGAGTGAAGGACATTGTTGCCTAGAAACTATGGTTCTTATTTTTACATACATTGTACCATGAGGGGGGGGCAAGTTTCCCATGAGTTTTTCCCTCTTTCCTCACTTTATTTTCAGTGTATCTTTTGTACTTGGGTACCTAACATGGCCTCATTGCTGGGACCCAATCTTTATTTTCACCATAGCGATGTTCTGGGGGGGTGTTGGAGTTACTTCACACACACATAGGATTTCTTTTTCCTAAGGTTTTTATTTGTTTATTAGTCATAATTAGTCATTATCCAATCTCCTATATTTTAGGAGAGAATATTCCACCTAGAGAATATTCTCTTTCAGTTCACACTTCAATTTGACTAGTTGAGTTGAGTTTAAATGTTGCATTGGGATCATCACCATACAACATTGGGATCATCACCATGATAATTCGACCTTTCCTTGGTATTATCACCAAAGTGGCTCATTAGCGTTGATTCCTTGAGTTAACTCCTCACTACTTTTTGTTCAGTCAGTTAACTGAAGACTAGTTGACTAGGTAACTCAACTAGGTGGCAGTTCACTCCCGTAACTGCCTGAGAGACTAGAATGGGTGGTAGTTCACTCCCGTAACTACTGGTGTGTGTTTGGATCACTCTGGACCACCACTATGGTGACTTGGTTCACCTCAATTCAAACTCATTGAGTTATACAAAGTATATAATGTGTAAATTATTCATTATTCACAACGGTTAATGAGAATTCTTTCCATTCTTTCTCTCCTTCTTCTTCTTTTTCCAATTCTCTCTGCAAATGTGTGTATCATTGTTTAGCTAGATATATTCTGTACAGGTCAACACATTTACACTTATGACCTTGATGCTTCTTCCATAAACAAGAAGATACATCTATCACTTCAGATACTACTTCAATACTCCCTTCCAGGTTATAAAAGTTATCAACCTTTGTTTGCTTCATCACTACTAAACTACATTTTGACAATGTGAGTGCTCCACCTTGACCTGTATACTTATACCCACAAGAATCCAACACTCCTAATGAAATCAAATTTGATTTAAGCTCAGGTACATATCTAACATCCGTTAATTCCCTAACAATGCCATGAAACATCTTGATTCTAATACTTTCAACCCCAATAGTTTTACAAGGAATACCATTTCCCATAAATACTACACCCTCATCAACACATTGGTGAGAAATGAACCATTTTCTGTGTCAGCACATGTGGTGGGAGGCACCTTAATCTAACTACCATTCTTCTTGATATTGTAAATTACTAGAAACAGATAAAACTTGATCAACCATACTTGAATTTGTTACAAACAAATTTGCTTCCTTCGTAGACTTTTCCTCAGATTCCTTTCTCTTCCAACAATCTTTCTTGAGATGTCATGTTTTTCCATAGTACTAGAATTTTTCTTTACCGTTTCTATGTCTAGACTTAGATCGAGAAAGACTTCTCTCATTCTGCTCTTTAGTTCAAGCTCTGACCAACATCGCCTCTGAAGTTGAGGTTTCTTGACTAGATTTTCTCCTCATCTCCTCAGCCAACAAAGCTCCCACAACAGAGTCATAATATAAAACATTTGCTGAGCTAAAGATAATAGAGGTGACTTGATTATCCAAAGACTCATGCAACGAACACAATAGTGTAATAGCCTTATCTTCATCTTCAAATTTAACTTCCATACTAGTCAATTGAACTATAAGGGTATTAAAGGATTTTAAAAGGTCAACAACTTTTGTACCTTCTTTCATCTGCAAAGTTTACAATTGTCTCTTCAAGTAGATTCTTCTTGTCAAGGACTTCGTCATATATATACTTTACAACTTGCTCCATAATCCTGATTTTGTATACTATCCTGCGATATTAAACATAACATCATCCACCAGACATAAACAAATGGTACTAAGAGATTTTGCATTTAGTTCTTCCCATTCCTCATTCATCATGGCTATTGGTTTCTTTCACTTGCCTGTCAATTCTTTTTGCAACCCTTGTTGCACTATTAAGTCCCGCATCTTAATCTTCCAGAGCTCAAAGTTGCTTTTATCACTGAACTTTTCAACTTCAAACTTCGAACTCTTCATCTTAGCCATTAGCAAAAAAAACTCCTAATACCCACTGCATATAATAACCAAGGCCCTTTTAAAAATAATATAAGCTTATACTCAAAATTTTGAACCCAAAAAACTAATGGTGAAAAAGGTTTTTTTTTTTAAATATATAAAAAATATTTTTATATCTTAATAAAACACCTTTTTAAAACCTCAAAGTTTAATTTAAAAATAAAGTTCACCTTTATACTTTTTACATAATATATTCCAAATATAGTAAACCTTTTTAAAAAGAGCACCCTCCACATGACTTGTTCACATTTTTGAAAAAGGGAATTCAATTTTGAAAAACCCAAAAATTAAATTCCTCATACCTTTTGAATGATTTGAAAAAACATGCACATTTTTACTTCAAGGGAGATCGTGTATTTTTTATTAAAAGGGAGTCATTGCACCTCACGCTACCACTGGATTGCAGTGATATTAAAGGGTCTTCTCACCGCTCGATACACTTGGAATGCATCGATCTTAAAATATTTATGCATTGTTTCTTAAGGGGAGTGGCACCCTTGGAGTACATAGTGCGTCTTGAAGGGAAACATGAATGAAGGCAAGTGGAACCCTTCGAGCACATAGTGCATCTTGAAGGGTATGTCATAGTTTTTAACATTGTAGAGTCAATGAACCTAGGTACCTAGAAAACAATATCTCATTTTGAGTTGGTCAACCTTAAAATGAATGTTGTATGAGTAAAGTTTAATAATTATAAAATTTACCTTAAAACCAATTTTGCTAAGCATAGTTGAAAATAGAGCATAGGTCTAATTGGGATATAAGTACTCAAACTAATTAATAAATTAATAAAGAGGGGATGAAGAAAAATCAATTTAAAATTTAAAGGAGAAAGAATTTATTAAAACTTTAATTGTTGGTTATGTGCAAAACTTGCTAATTTAGAACTTAGACAAAAAGGGGAAATTTAAATGCAAAAGGAATGTGGTGCATAGAAGGGAATCTAGTTTAGAGAACTTTCCAAATTATAACTCACCTAAGATTTAAGAAGGGTGTTGGTCATTAAGAGAATGTGAGGGAATAAAGGGACATCAAGGAGCATTTTTAGGAATGCTTTTAGGTGGGTGAGGTAAATTGGAAAATTTATTTATTTAATTAATTGAAATTCTAGTGCAACTAAGAGATGACAAGTGTATGGGGATAATTTTTCCTAATTAATTTTTAATAAAAAAAATTTAATGTGTAAATGGAAGTGTCACTAAGAAGAACTCTATAAAATAAATGGCAGAGAAGGGGTATGGGTCATGACTGGTATTCATACGGTTATGATGTCAAAAAAAAATTGGATGATTTTTCTTGTGGGAGTTGGGATGCCCAACTCCAATAGAGAGTGGTAGCTTGACCTTGCGAGGCGAGCTCAGAGCTAGTTTTCTCTGGTTGTGTGTTTGGCCCCTTTGTGGCTTAGGGGGGATAAGGGGGTATAAGAGTACAGTTAGCGTTGGCTTGGAGGTACCAGTGAGGTCTTCATGATCAACAAGCTAGAGCGAGAAGGAACGTTGGTTGCCGACGAACATCATCAAGTGTATCTCAGACGACGGTTACAATATTTATTGTAATTTATGATTTGAGTTTGGATTTTTAAATCATACAATCATGTTTTCTTTTTATTGTTTACTCTGTTGAAATTTAGAATGGAATAGGCATCCCATTGATGTTGTGTAAATTCTAGAAGGGAACTCTAAGGATTCACTATCCCTTTTAATTAATCCCGAGCTTAAATGTCTGTTTATAGAATATTGACCCTTTCCATTCTAGTTGAGATCTGGCCATTACCTTATCTCTTGATGCGCACCCAAGATTGTCTGAATCTTACCCTCTGGCACAGTCGCTAACCCCGGCTCTAAATTTAAATGGATTGATTTGCGTTTTTCTTGTTTATTTATCCAATTTTACCTCTAAAATTTTACTTGCAATTTCTCCCAACATTGAACTGGGTAATTCTTCTATTTTTACATTGTTCTCTTAAACACTGGAAATATATATCAACCGCATTAAAATTGCCCAGAATCTGATCTTCCCCTCTGCGAATGAACTTGGAAATTCACCCATCTCTGCGCGTTTTGTTAGATTATGTCAGCGTTAAGGGAAGGGCATGGCTCTACGCCCTCTCCATTGCTCTGCATTTCATTATCGTTTTTCTTTCTCAGCGTTTGAGACTCAAGGCCCTGCACCTTCACCTGTGACCAACACCCCAGCATCTCAGTACGTTTCATTGAGTGTGATCCTTCCAGCTCTCTTATTGTTCATTCCTCAGCAGATCGTGTTCTACACCCAGCGACTTGAGTGTCTCTTTCCATCTCACTAACTATTTTAAATTCGCCCGAAATTCGTACTTCTCCCTAAGCAAGGGTAATGCAGTAACCTCTGCAATTCCATGCTATGTTGTCCGTCGATTTCTCCCACGCAGATTGTATCTTTCCTCAGCAAGTTAGTACAGATATCTCTGCGAATTAAAGTGGCCCTTGCTCTGCGTTTTGGAGGCCCTGTGCATTACCCTCCGCTCTCCACTCACCCAATGAAAGACACCCCTATTACACAAAATTTTGGCTCATCTTTACAAAGATAAATGGCCGACACATTTTATATATTTTTGCTGAGTGAATGTCCCTCCAAATCCGAGTGATTCTGCTCATCCTTGCACAACTAAATTTCCTTTTAATTCTTTATGCTCTCTTTTAATGGTATTGTAAATTGTTGTCTTCCTTAATGTTATATGCTCTCCTTTGGCACAATATGCTCTTCATTAATGCTATATGAAATTCCTTTTAACCTTTATGGTATTGTAAAATGTTGGCTCGATGCGCCTTAAGAATATGGTGGATGGATAAATTTTGTTAGTTATATTTGTCACCTTTAGATGAATGAAGATTTCACATTGGATAATTTATGATTAAGTTCTTAGATACTTGCACCACGGATTTTAAAATTGTTGGACGACTAGATAGATCAATAAATTCCTTGCGCACACTGAAATTATACTGCAACGTAGGTTGATATACATTAGATTGCGTGCGCGCAAGAAAACATGATGTAAAGAAGGATTTTTTAGACATTAGACTTATTTACGTTTAGATTAATTGATAATTATCTTGTGTCTTGAGTGAATTCATTTGATCAGGTGACTATGTCGCTACTTTACTCCGGCACCTTTAGAATAACAAATGACTTATGATGGTTTAAGCATAATTGATCTCTTGCACCAATTAAAATAGATGATTGCTTGCGCGTCAATTTTGTTGTCATATGATTGATTTACTATTTATATTCTCTTGGGACTTGCAAATAAGTAGATTTTGTTTGTGTCATGAATGTATTAGATGTATAATTGATGGCTTAGTTAAATTATTCGGCGCCTTGGTTTTAATGTGATGTATGATGAGTTATTTGTATCATTACTAGTGTTCCATGATTAATTGTGAATTAGGATCAATGAATTGATGAAATTGAAGAATCGTAGAAGTTGTTGACTTAGCTAGTTGGTTTGGATTGATTATGTTAGTGGGATGTAGGTACCTCCTTGTTCCTCAGAACAGTGGCCACCCTCCAACCTTAAATGGTCAAAATCAATGGGAACCTGGGCTTGATCATTTCTTATGTGTCCTAGAAGTCCTAACCTTGCAGGGTAGGTTGGGCGGGTAGTCATTTACATTATTTATCTGATTGAATGCTCGTAATTTGCTTCAAGCTTCATGGTGTGCTAATATGATATGCTATTTATGTTTATGTGTCTCTATCGTTCATTAATGCATTGATTATGTTGATATTTATTTCAATGATGAGTAGTGGGTGATGTTGTCACTTTGTGTCATTATTCATTTATGATGATGGTTGATTATTTGTCGTTACTAAAGTGTGAATGCGTCGGTTGCGACATGATTGATTATGATGATGTGTCTCGTGTAATTCATTCATTATGATGTCATCGAGTGTTGTAGCTATGACTTTATTGTTGATGTTATTTTCCTAATTATTTAAAAAAAAAATTACTTCTTGTACGTTGTTTTTGTCGTAATGGTGGGGACGTTACATCTATACTCTAAATGATGTAAAATTCAACTATGTATATTCTTTTAAATCAGACTTGTTTGTTGTCTTGTATTGACCATATTGATTTTAACATATCATCCAATAACAATTTGTTGCAACCCAAGATGATAAGAAAACAAAAATTAAGTTTGTTACCAAACTACACTTAATATGAGTTTGTGTTTTGATGCAGACCCCCTACCTCAGTTGGGCCCACGACCTCTCGTTCACTAGATCATTCCTTTTTCTGAGCCAAAATGAATCTCTGGTTCCCTGCTGGAACCCTTTAAACAGATCCACAGATCCCTTACTGAAACTCGCCTATGCGTCTGAGCACTAAGCGTGTGAGCTTCTACCCCCACGTGATCAACGACTATGACCACAGGCCTTATCCAAAAGGCGCTTGTCACGTTTCGCGATATCAGGGATTCCGATGTCAAGGTACCTCGTTCCTCTGAATTTTGAAACCTTGAAAAGGGCTAGGGCTCTTGGCCCCTCCATTATGTCACCCTCATATGACCACCCCCCTGTGACCACGTGCTAATGCTAAAGCGTTATCGACTTTCTCGATTCGAAGATTCAACGTAAAGGCTCTCCTCGTTCCTTGTCCTTCGAAATGCATAAACCCGAAAAAGGGCCTAACGGATCTTTAGCTCCTCCCTTAATTTATTTTCCATATGACCCGGTCCTATGACCATGTGCTAACACCAAATGGTGCTATTGGAAATCGCGACTCAATGATGCTCCCTCTGTTGATTTCCTTCAGTAGTGAGTCAACGAAATGTTGAGCTCTCGCCACATGTCCTCTTGATGGAGAGTCATGATGTTGTCGGCTCTTCCCTTCTCAAACCTCCAACATATGTGGACTTTTGCCACGTTTCCCTTGATGATGGACGATCATGATTCTTTCGAGACAACCAATGGCCAAGATCGAATCTTGGCTTTCGCATTCAGGAATATGGAGTGCAGTCTCCTCCCTTGTATTTTTAATCCACGACTTTTGATATCTGGTGACTCTATATCTACAATCCAGATCCCTCCCGAATCGACGAACCACAACCTTTCGGGGATTTCCTGAAACCTTGACCATTCGCCATGTGTCCTCCTTGATGAACGGTCCTCGCTCTTTCAAGACATTGACGAGTCCTTCTCCTCTCTGTTGTTACGAGGGTTAAACCTCGTGCACCTTCTCCTGGATCTGACGACTATTGGTCCTCTGTGGTAGATATGATGACACAGATATTTCCTCTCGTGCTTTGAGACTCTGAATGGTCCTGCCATTATCTTTCATACAACTTCACCTGATCCAACGGCCCGCGGCTATTTGCACTAGATCTGATGGCTTAGATCAAATATTTTGTGCGCCTCCTAGGGACTAAACCTTGTGCATGTTTCCTTGATCCAACGGCTCTCGGGCCACTATGCTCTAGATCCAACGGCTGACACGATTTCGATATTTCAGCGACTGCAAGTCTGGATTGCAGTCTCCTCTTCTCCTCCGAATCTCGATTCCAAAATTTGTGGATATCAAAGGGTTTAAACCCCGTGTGCCTTCGATTGATCCAACGAATTTCGAATATCTTCCCTAGATATGATGGTCCACATCGATTCTCCTCATGCGCTCTCCTCTTGTTGTCTAGACATAGACTCCAACGGTCCAAATCTTCCCTCTGCAGCTAATCCCACGACTGGTCTGCTCCTCCTCTTGAGCTTTGACTTCCCTCCCAGACTTGGAATATTTTCAAAGTATCAAAAGCCTCGACCTTTGATTCCTCTGCAAGCCCTGATGGTTTTGTATCTCGCCTTTGTTTTGGAAGCACTATCTCTTGTGATCTTTGTCAGTGGCTTTGACCTCGAAGTGTCTCGACCTACTATTCATTTTCTGTTGGAAATCTATGTGCAAAGGCACTCTTCCTCTTGAGATTAATAACTTGAGAAAAGTTCGAACTCGCACACTCCCTATGCTGTTTGAGTTTTCGAATAACTCAATTCGAAGTATTTCTTGCAGAGAAATGGTTCACGCCCTCCTGGTGTTCTTCTACTCGATGCATGTTGTGTAGAGCCTTTCTTCATAGAGTGTTCAATAAATATGTCTTCTTCGAACTCGATGAAGAGTTCTTCCTGTTCACACTTGCACTGTCTCAATGTCCACCTGACAGAGCTCTTACAGAACCTTCGTTAGTTCTGTCTTCTCCCTGAACTCGAAATAGAGTTCCTTCCTATGCACTCCTTGTACCTCTACTGATGAAGGTTCAACGCTATCCCTCTTGATCTTTCCCGAGGTTACCTCACCTCTATCAACACACACCTTGCGGACTATGTGCACTCCTTGCACGCAGAAACTTCAAGACAGGAAGAAATTGAAACTTATGCAATGCTTCACCAATTATGCATTTAAAACATGAAATGCATAAAAACATGTAAACACCAAACGCACAGTATGCAGGAAAATATGCTTTTCTATTACTCTATGTGTATCTATATAATGCTTACAAAGACTGGACTGTAACAAGTCTCAGTTCTATCAATTTCTCCCAGAACTTCTAAGACCTCCTAAGGCCTCTCTACCCAGACCTCTCTGATTCCTAATTCCCCTTTCTAATTACAAAAGAGGGCTCTCTACGAGATTATCCTCAACCACCACCTCTGTGCTATAGCTATCTCAGAGCAACTCCTACCTCTATGGCTACATTACAAAAAAAGGAAGTCACATACCTGACTGATCTGGACTTGATGCAGGGACCCATTAAAGGAAACCTCAACCACTACCTATACAAAGGTGTGGTTTGGCATTAAAATCCTTACAATGCAAATTCCCAAATGGGATTTGATTTCATATTTTTGAAAAATGAGAGGGTTGTGCCTCTCTCCTCCAGGAATGTGCACTGGATGTGATGGCTAGCTGGAACTTATGCTGAGTTGGAGTGATGCTCCTGGATCATACTCATCAGCTGGAAAAATCATGTGCTCCTCTTCTCCAATATTGAAATCCACCTGGATCCCAAATTTTTCCTTTGGATTTGTCCTCTTTATCTTCTCCAACTATGTTGCTGCTATGTTGCTTCTCTTGCAGGATCCCTTCTCCTCAGCTTCCCATTGATGACTGGATAGCTCTTTGTATGAAGTCTTCTCTGCTGCAATTCTTCATCCTTATCAGTGGGAAGATCTACTTGAACTCCCATGATGTCTTTATCTCTCTTTGTGGCACTAAGTGGCCACTCTACTATAGACTCCAGCTCTGTAGTCTCATGTTCAAGATATTGCTCAGCTTCTCCTTCTGACAGCTTGACTGTCATCTCTCCTTTTGTTGACTTGAGTCCAACTTCTTCTAGCTCCTCCTAGGGATGGTATGATACTCCATCTGTCTCCAACTTAGCCTGCTGGATGTGCAATATTTGGACCATCACCCTTCTCTACAGGGCTTCCAATTCTTGATACAGATCAACAAAATCTGTGATGTCTGCTTCCTTTTCTGCTACAGGCTCTAGTGCTGCAGTCATTTCTATTTCAAATTCTTGGCTGAAAATTTCAAGCAATTCTGTTGAATGCTCTGCTCCTTCTGCTGGGATAGACATCAGTGTCTGCTCCATTTCTTCCTCCATGACATTCTCTGCTGGTTGTTTGTCTTCTATTATTGCATATGCAACACATTCACTAGCCTCAACTGGGTTATGTGGCAGGAATACCTCTATTCCTCCAATGATCAGAAGAACCCTCTAATTTTGTTCCATCAGCACTCCTTGCTGATATGAACTCTCAACAGAGTTGGTGAGACTATCACATAGCCTCATATCTTTCCCCTTGACCACTTGTCATTCTGGGAATTTTTTTTTGCCCACTTGGCAGTCTATGAGACCGACTGGTCCCATCCCATTGCCCACCTGGAAGTCTATGAGACCGATTGGTCCCATCTCATTGCCCAACTGGAAATTTGAACTTTCAGTAATACCCCCTTGGCAATATGCGAGACCTTTTGCTAATCTCTTTCCATTTCCCACCTGGTAGTTTGAAAGTTTGTTTCCACCCACCTGGCAGTTTATGAGATCCTCTACTAATCTCATATCATTTCCCTCCTGGAAATATGAATTTCCAATGTTGTCCTCCTGAAAGTCTATGAGATCTTCAAATGATCTCATTTCATTGCCCACCTGGCAATTGGGAAATTCATCTTTTCCCTCCTGGTAGTTCATGAGATATGTAACTAATATCCCTTCGTCATCACTGAGGGTTTCTCCAACTTATGGATCACAAATGCAAACCAGCTCTGTGTCACTGAGGTTTTTAGCATGCCTCCGCCACTTCCTCAACTCTTGTTGTTGTTTTTTGGCCAACAAATTTCGAATAGGCCATTTGGATTTCCTTTTCCGAGTCCATTCGTACCTCCAGTGTACTTTCGCCTCCTACTGCATCTTCAATGTTACCTCTTCCATTCTCGCTCTTATATCAGTGAGTTCCTCACCAATTTCTGCCTTCTTTTTCTGGTGGTGGTCTCCTCTTCGACCACGTTCATGGCCTTTAGTAGCCATCTCCATCTTCTATCTGCCCTCCTGGAAAACCTATGGATCACTCTACATCTAAGAGCATCTCCATGTCCTCCTACAACTCGCCTGGTTGTTTATTGACTATTTCACACCTTGCAAACAATCACTACAGAGCATCAATACTCTTTCTTCCTTCACTTGTTGTCTACATGTGAACTTTGGCTTCTGTTACACTTGATGTAGCCAACATTTCTCCTTCAATGTATTTCCCTTTGGTTGTTGTCTCCAAACAAATCTCGACTTTCCTCTGATACCACATGATGGTGTGTATTAGAGTGTTTTCTTTTTCCGTCTCTGTTTTGCCTACGATCTGCAATTTTTTTTTTGGCTTTGATACCATTTGATGCAGACCCCCTACCTCATCCAGGTCCGTGACCTCCCGGTCACTGGATCGTTCCTTTTTCTGAGCCAAAATGACTCTCTGATTCCCTGCTGGAACCCTTCAAATAGATCCACAGGTCCCTTATTGAAACCCGCCTGTACATATGAGCACTAAGGGCATGAGTTTCAACCCGCATGTACATATGAGCACTAAGGGCATGAGTTTCAACCCCCACGTGATCAATGGCTATGACCACAGGCCTTATCCAAAAGGTGCTTGTCGCATTTCGCAATATCGGAGATTCTGATGTCAAGGTACCCCGTTCCTCTGAGTTTCAAAACCCCGAAAAAGGGAAAGGTTCTTGGCTTCTACCTTCTTTCATCCTCATGTGACCACCACCATGTGACTACATGCTAATGCTAAAGCGCTAACGACTTTCGTGATTCGGGGATTCAGCGTACAGGCTCTCCTCGTTCCTTGTCCTTCGAAATGCCGAAACACGAAAAAGGGCCTAATGGATATTTAGCTCCTCCCTTAAGTTTTTTTCCATATGACCTGGTCCTGTGACCATGTGCTAACACCAAATGGTGCTATCGGAAATCGTGACTCAATGATGCTCTCTCCATTTACTTCCTTTAGTAGCGAGTCAACGAATCGTTGAAATCTTGCCACGTGTCCTCCTGATGGACGGTCATGATGTTGTCGTCTCTCCCCTTCTCAAACCTCCGACATATGTGGACTTCTTCCATGCGTCCCTTGATGATGGATGATCACGATGCTATCGAGACAACTGATGGACAAGATCATATCTCGGCTTTCACTTTCAGGAATATGGAGTGCAGTCTCCTCCCTTTTCTTTTGAATCCCCAACGTTCGATATCTGGTGACTCTGGATCTATGATCCAGATCCCTCCTGGATTGACGACCCACAACCTTTTGGTAATTTACCGAAACCTTGACCGTTCGCCATGTGTCCTCCTTGATGATTGGTCCTCTCTCTTTCGATACTTTGACAAGTCCTTCTCCTCTCTACTATTACGATGGTTAAAACTCACGCACCTTTTCCCCAATCCGACGGCTATCGGTCCTCTGTGCTATATCTGACGACTTAGATATTTCCTCTCGTGCTTTGAGACTTTGAATCGTCCCACCATTATCTTCCGTACAACTTCATCTGATCCAACGGCCTGCGGCTATTTGCACTAGATCTTATGACTTATATCAAATATTCTGTGCACCTCCCAGGGACTAAACCTCGTGCACATTTCCTTGATCCAACAACTCTCAGGCCACTGTGCTCTAGATCCAATGGTTGACACAATTTCGAGATTTCAGCGATTGCAAGTCTGGATTGGAGTCTCCTCTACTTCTCCGACTCCCGATTCCGAATTTTGTGGATATCAAAATGTTTAAACCCCGTGCACCTTCACATGATCCAACCATTGTCGGATATTTTCACTAGATCTTATGGTCCATATCTATTCTCCTTGCGCACTCTCCTCTTGTTGTCTGAACATAGGCTCCAACGGTCTAGATCTTCCATCTGTAGCTAATCCCATGGCTATTGTACTCCTCCTCTTAAGCTTCGACTTCCCTCCAAGACTTGGAAGATTTTCAAAGTATCAAAGGCCTCGACCTTTGCTTCCTCTATGAGCCCTGATGGTTTTGGATCTCTCTTGCATTTTGGAAATGATATATCTTTTGAGCTTTGTCAATGGCTTTGACCTCGAAGTGTCTCGACCTACTATTCCTTTTCTATTGGAACTCTGTGCGCAAAGGCACTATTCCTCTTGAGCTTAATAACTTGAGACAAGTTCACACTCGCACACTCCTGGTGTTGTTTGAGTTTTCGAATAAATAAATTTGAAGTATTTCTTGCAGATAAATGCTTCACAACCTCCTAGTGTTCTTCTTCTCGATGCACGTTGTGCAGATGCTTTCTTCACAGAGTGTTCAATAACTCTGTCTTCTTCGAACTCTATGAAGATTTCTTCCTGTGAACACTTGCACTAACTCAATGCCCGCTTGGCAGAGCTCTTATAGAACCTTTAGTAGTTCTATCTTTTCTCTGAACTTGAAATAGAGTTCCTTCATGTGCACTCCTTGCACCTCTGCTGATGAAGGTTCAACGTTATCCCTCTTGAGATTTCCTAAGGTTACCTCACGTCTGTCAATGCACACCTTGCAGTCAAAAACTTCAAGACAGGAAGAAATTGAAACTTATGCAATGCTTCACCAATTATGAATTTAAAACATGAAATGCATAAAAACACGTAAAAACCAAATGCACAATATGCAGGAAAATATTCTTTTCTATTACTCTCTGTGTATCTATACAATGCTTACAAAGACTGGACTGTAACAAGTCTCAGTTCCATCAAGTTCTCCTAGAACTTCTAAGATCTTCTAAGGCCTCTCTACCCAGACCTTTCTGAGTCCTAATTTCCCTTTCTAATTACAAAAGAGGGATCTCTACGAGCTTATCCTTAACCACCGCCTCTATGCTATCGTTATCTCAGAGCGGCTCCTACCTCTACATCTACATTACACAAAAAAGGAAGTCGCTGACCTTACTAATCTAGACTTGATGCAGGCACCCATTAAAGGCAAACTCAACCACTACCTGTACAAAGGTGTGGTTTGGCATTAAAATACTTACAACGCAAATCCCCAAATGGGATTTGATTTCATATTTTTGAAAACTGAGGGTTGCGCCTCTCTCCTCCAGGAATGTGTGCTGGATGTGCTGGCTGGCTGGCGCTTATGCTAAGTTGGAGCAATTCTTTTGCATCATGTTTTAATAGGATGAGGGTACACATCTCTCTCTCTCTCTCTCTCTCTCTCTCTCTCTCTCTTTGAGA
Source organism: Picea glauca (assembly GCA_000966675.3). NCBI lineage: Eukaryota > Viridiplantae > Streptophyta > Pinopsida > Pinales > Pinaceae > Picea > Picea glauca. The sequence goes on from JZKD02S2396375.1 coordinate 1,009,082, forward strand.
GATCCTACTCAAGTATGAATTTATATGTGTCAACCTATTTCTATTGTTTTTTCCATCATTATCTATTATTCACATACAAATTTCATTAGGCACACAAGCATACACACACGTATAACATAAACAATCTATACTAAATTATGATTTGTAATATTCATCAAATATTTTATTTTATTCTTCTTGGAAAAAACATAATGTAAAATTCACAAATGCATCTTATTATATACAGACACCACCAAAAGTGCATTTTGATTATAACAACATCATTACTAGTGTTCCTAATTAAATATTGATACGATGGTATGGTTTATAAGTATTGTATTATTATCAATATTACCTATAAATGATGTTCCAAATGTACAAGGGAACAAAAATTGCACCATCCTTGTATGATCAAATGCACTACCAACTGTACATACATGCATTTTTAAGTGCACCGATAGGTAAAAAAATCAAATCATAAAATTTGATTAGCAATGTACTTATGAGGTAAGAAAACATCACTTAGAGTTCCTCCTTTTCATTTATATGTGCAACAATAAACATGTAAAATTTATATTAATAAAATTCACTCTGTGGTTCCCTTATGATATACCAGAGTGTTGCAAATGGTTCCATCTAATATTATATAGTTCACTGGAAAAGAATATATTTTTATGCTATCCTTTGGCTTCAACAATGTGATGTATATGAATGGTTGTACCAATCATGGTATCTCTACACATTTTGAAACACATTGACAAGTCTAGAAATATTTAATAAATTTGATTTGATTACCGATGTTCTTTTGATATACAAAAGCACCACTTTTTGTTCTAGTGCACATTTCCAAGAACACCAATAAGTGTGCGAAAAATGTATATCTTAAAACTATTTGTATGTTGATATCGGTTTATATAGAAACACCAACAATGGTGCCTCTGACATGTTCTATACCACCAATAAGTGGGGGATGTTTATGTTATTAGTCCCTGCCGTAGGCATAGAGGGACTATAGCGATCGATAAATCGTTGACCTGGCATTAGCTTGTGCATTGACCAGAAATATTTCTCTATTGTCTATTGTTGGAACAAGGGAAGTGAAAATATTGATTTTTATATAATAGAAAGTATCATGTTTGTCAAGATCTGATTGGACAATGGATTGGAGATTTTATTGTCGCCTTCACTATTCTCGATGTAAAATATGTTTACATTTCCAAAGTATTTGGTAGTATATGGTATTTTTGAATCATAAATTTTGTTATGCATTCGTGGAACGTGGATTAATGCTATCATTAGTTCGAATGTTTCCCCTTAACATTTTGTACTGGGTTGAATACATTCTCCACGATATTTCTATGTATGATTTTTTCTTTATTGTTGCATGCTTCGAGAGAACAGTCCTGCCACATTGCATCTTTTCTTAAATGCTTGCACAGGCCTACGCCCTTTGATAGTGTAGTGTCCCCAAGGCCGAGCCCCGTTACAGATCATGTTATATGCAAAAGAATTGTAAATATGTTCTATAGGCTGGTGAGCCAAGTTTTGAATAAGTTGTAGGCTTATGAGT
>JZKD02S2396375.1:1020426-1038913 GCA_000966675.3 Picea glauca
TGTGTAAATGAATTACTGTTGCATGCTATGGTTTGTTAATGGTAACAGTAACTTATATATATTTTACTCTGTGAATTAAGTGTGTTTAATTCTGGTTAAATGCATTTGTTTTTACATCCATGTAATGAATGGTAAATGGAGAGGTTTAGGTGAACCTGGGTAGTGAATTGGTACACTACAGATAGTCCTTACCATCTTAATGGTTTACCTAAGAGCTCTGCCAGTCTTAAATTCTTACTGTACAGATGCCTTGCAATACAATTTTGTTCATTCCCGACATCCCTGCTCTTGTGATCCATGTTCGTTGTTTTGTTCCATTATTCTGGTTCTTATTTGATTCAACTTTGCAAAGTTGAGGTCCTGCACTTGTAGTTCGAGCTCTTCGTGGTTGTTCACTGGTTGGTTGTTCTTCAACTTTGCAAGTTGTTGGACCTGTTATTGCGGTTTGCATTTTTTTTGGCGTTGAGGTCTTCTCATCCTTTGTTGACGGGTAAGTTTCCCTGTTCTTGGTGATTTTCAATATTTTGTTCCAGACCATTTTTGTCTGTGCTCTTAGTTTTTGTTCCTAGAAACAATGTGTCTTCATATGGAAAATGTTGCATCCATAGTTTTTCTGAAAATTGGAATGTAGAGGGATTTACGAAAAGTATTTGGGAGCTATCATAAGAGGTAACCATCCGGTGGGGTGTAGATGCAATGTATGCTTCTACTCTGTGGGCCAGAAAACTGTGTCTGTCTGTTTTCTTTCTGCTGAGTTAAGTTATGGTTTTATTTTTTTTGCGGTCTTTCTTCTGTTTGGTTCAATTTCCAGTGTTGGTTTGTTTTCTTCTCATCTTCTATGGGAACTAGGGGGATTCAAGTTGAGAAGAACAATGTTTAAATATACATACGGGGATTGGTGCGCTATTTTTCTTTTCTTTTTTGTTTTGCTAGTTTGTATTTTTTGCCTATGCTTTTCTCTGTTTTGATAGAAACTGAAAGTATCTAGAAAACAACTTCAAAATGACAGTTGAAAAGATTAAATAGGTAATAGATGTTGAGTCATATGAAAAAGATACACAGTCCATTGTACATGATAGCATTAGCATGGTTTTGCATAGGAATGGACTTTTTAGATTGGATGCATTCTCGTATACTGTTGGGGATTGCCTTTTCGATACATTCCAGGTTCTATTGCATTTCTGGTATTAGTCGACCGAGTTGTGTAATGGATTGATAGATTATTTCTTGGCCTATTTTAAAAATGGCAATGTTGACGCTTTGCAGTCCTATGAATACGAACTGGAATCTGATTTTCTTGGGCAGTGGCATGGAATACATGATGTGGCTACGTATTTTGTCTTCCATGCAAACGATACACCACTAGCACATGTAAGTGCACTTACATAACTTGAGGAGAGACTTGTTTCTTTGCGAACTACATTTTCTCAAATCATACCTTGGGGCTACAATCGACCCCAGATGGGATTAACATGATCTATTATTAATGTGCCTATTCAGCTAGATGTTGTGAAAAAAGCGTTGCCACAGTTCATTAACAATACAATTAAAATTGATGTGGCTCTGAAAAGATTCTTGTAATACAAAAATGCATATCAAACAGGAAAAGTGTGTGTGCATGCTATTATGAAATCATTAAAGGAATTATGTTCCAGGGCCCTATACAAAGCAAAGAAAATTTGTATAAATGCCAACTGGAACAATGTTCTCGGAGAAAAACATGGCAACTTTGCAGACACTCTCGAAAATCCTAGTGATTCTGATAGAAGTGATGAATCAGAGGCTAAAACACCTGCTGAAACATTAGTCCATGGATTCACTAATTCACAGTGCATTTGTGACTTGCAAGACAAAATTGTCGAAATCGCACCTGGCGAGGGGCAACATCCACTTGGAATATTCAAGGACAAATTCGTTGAGGAAATGAAATTTCCAAAAATATTCTACGGAGATCCACGTGGCATTCATATTACAGAATGATTTAGTTGTCATAAAATAGTCTGATGGGAGCTACTACATTCAAGAGGTTACTTCTCCTGTCACATAATTTTATTTTTTTTCAAAACAATGTGCATAATAATAGTGCAAGTTTTGTCCTGTATATGGGTCCAAATAAGAAAAGTCCAGTTACAAGGAATAAATTTGTTGGCCAAGGATGTGAAGTACAAAGTAAACCTATAAAAAATTCTAAAATCTGATATTGGATACATAGATTTCAAGAACATCCGCACCTCTCCTGACTATTTGAACCAAAACAAAAAACATTTTTTTGCAATGATCTGACAATTGGGGCCACCAACATTTTTCATCACATTTAGAAGTGCAGAGCATTGCTGGGATCCATTGGTGGTTGTCATTTCTAACTTCCATAGTAACAAGAAACGTAAAAAAAAAACCGATACACTAGAAAATAATGACATTGACTACCTCATAAGAAAAGACCCAATGACATGTAATCGATACTGTAGACATAGAATAAATGCTTTGATACAATTGATATGCCATGATGAAACATTTTTTGGAAAAATATCGGACTACTTTTTTGTGACTGAATTCCAGAATAGGGGAAATGAGCATGACAACACACTATTGTGGATAGAAGGTGCACCAGTCTATGGAGCTAATAAGAATTCAGAGATCAAACAATTTGTGGATAAATACATAACATGCAATACAAATCATTTGGAACCAGACCTTGCGAAAGTCCATAGACATTACCATACAAGAAGCTATAGAAAACGAGAAAGCTCGCATTGCAAATATAACTTTCCCTTTCTTCCAATGAGAGATACAAGAATCATAGAGCTAGTTAGTTTAGAGGACAATGTTGTTTTTGAGAAATCTAAATCCTTGTTCGCATTTCTAGAACAAGGAGGATTTGATGAAATGATGAGCTTTGATGCCTTCTTGACACAGGTAAATCTATCATAAGATAAGTACATCCAAGCCATACAAATAACACTTAAGAAACCTACACTTTTCCTTAAATGAAAACTCTCCCATATTTGGAACAACATTTTATCCAAGGACATGTGATTTATGTGGAAAGAAAATATAGATGCACAGTACGTGATGAATGCATATTCTACAACATCCTACTACACCTCGTATATGACGAATATTGAAAAATCTATGATATCTGCATTCATAAAAATACGCAAAGAACACGAAAGAAGTCATATTGATGCCATACAAATGATACACACCCTTGGCAATACATTGCTTAATATTCAACAAATGTCTGCTCAACAACCAGTTCACATTGCTCTTTCTTTGCCCCTCACTTTTAGTTCATGAAAATGTGTCCTCATAAACACATGTCCACTTGAAAAACACACATTTATTCTTAAACCATCGGTTTTGCTGCAACAAGAACCTGACCATTCAAAGGACGTCATATGTCACTCTATTATTGATTATTACATCCAACATCCATCTCCTATTAGGCATATCTGCTTAGCAAAATTTGTATTGCATTACAAAAAAAATGGTACATCGATATCAAAAAGAAAAAAACCGTTTGTTATACGGTTTGTCAAATACAATAAACATTGTGACTATGAAAACTATTGTAGAGAAAAAATGTTGTCGTATGATCTGTTCCATGAAAATTAAGAGACATTAATACATAACTTCTCTACATGGGAGGCTACATATGTTGCCTTTGAGACTATAGTGCATATCAATGAAGCTAGATTTACCTACAATGTTAATCCAACATGGGGTGATCTAGAAGTTACACTTAATGACCTAGAAAACCCTGGGGATCGTGATGAGACATTCAGAAACCCAAAAACAACCAGAACTCCTTCCGAGTCCCATGAATTACAAGTGGATTTTCCTCGTCCTCCAGTGGCTGAAAGTGAAAAATGTATCAACCTTGGTTTTCAAGTTACAAAACATCCTTTCCTAATTGAAAATAATGAATAACATAGAATAATACATACCATAGAATAAGATGTTTGTTGAATCATGAACAACAAACAATTGTAAAGGACATTTCCCTTAAAAAATGGTTGAACATTAACAGTCTTGTGCATGTGTTCCTTACAGGCGGAGCAGAAATAGGAAAGACATTCACATCTAAAGAATTGTTCCAAATGCTTATATGAATCTATGATTCAAATAATTGCTCTGATCTTATGAAACCAAAGGTCCTAATAGTTGCATACACAAGAAAAACTACATACAATGTTGGTGGAACAACAGTCCACTCTGCATTTTTAATACCTTTTAGCAAGTCACAGTTTATTCCACTTAGCAAGGAAATGTTGGATACATTATCTAATCTTTACGAGGAACTCCAACTTGTCTTTATATATGAAGCATCTTTGATTGGCAGTCGGTTCTTGTATTCCATTGACAGTCGGCTAAGAAGCATAAAACATGTGCATACCAAATACTTTGGAAACATTGACATGATGTTTTGTGGCGATCTTTACCAGGCACAACCCATCCAAGATTCTTTGATATTTGAACAACCTATCGTTAACATGGAAACAATGATCCATGACTTCTGGAAAGACAATATTAAATTCTTTGAGTTGCATACTACAATGCGCTAGTTAGATGAAACATTCATTGGAATTTTGAATAGAATGCGCAAAAACAACCAAACATATGATGACTTGACCTATATCAATTTGAGGTTCTTACGGCCTGCACCAACAGAACCAACGTTCCCTTACCAGTTCTATATAAATAAGGATGTTTCAAAGCATAATATCCACATGTTGTCGCTCATGCCTAGCGATGATATCATCATCAATTCGATTGACTTGGAAGAAGACAACCATGGAAATGTCCCACGTCATGAACATTCAGTCACTTTACCTTTGCATCTTGCATTGAAATTAGAAATGTTAGTTGAAATATATTCCTGTAACTATGATTCACAGGATGGCTTGGTGAATGGTGCATATGGAATAATGAAAGGCTATACGAAGACATAAAAAGTAGATGTCATTTGGATTAAGTTCCATGAACCGCATATAGGCAAGCGACAAGCAAGCAAGTTGTCTTATCTATATAATTCAAACACTGCAAGAGATTGGAATCCTATTTTGCAAATATCAAAGCTACTATCGACATCAACAAAGACAGGTTGACTGAAGATTCACAAACAATTTTCGATTAAACTTGGATGTGCACGTACAATCCATAGATCACAAGGACTAACACTTGATAATGTTGCATTTCAGCCTGCTGGAATTCAGATACATGGACTTCTATACACAACACTGTCCCGTGTCAGAAGCATAGATGCCTTGTATTTGCTAAGTCCTCTGACAAAAAATAACTTCAAAGTGAAACAAAAAGTTGATATTGAGATGGAACGACTGAGGACCACCGCAAAATGAAAACTGCATTATGATTACCAATCCATACAAACAAATTCATCTGTATCAATTCTCTTGCTTAACACACACAACTTAAATGCACACATGGATAATATATTGAATGACTATGATTTAATGAAATTCAAAATTATGTGCTTGTAGGAAACACACATGGAATTATGCATGCAGAAAAAACAATTCCCAAATCACAATTGCATATCAAGTTACATTACACATGGGGTGATGATACTGGTGAAAAAACATGTACCAATTTTAGACCACACACATATTGAATAAAATAATGTTGAATGGTGCTTGCCAAAAAAAATTCCCATGGAACAGAAGTTGCAATACTAAACATGTACACTGCTCCCCATGCAACATTCTCCAACATAGTAAATGTTATTTCCAATGCATTGGACCATTTCCATCTGAATGGATCCATTGTACTTGTAGGAGACTTCAATATTGACATGCTACAAAATACTGGTAGAACAAAAGAATTGCAAAACTACATGTGCAAATACAATGTGCGGTTTCTTCTGAACAACACAACCCATCTACAAAACACACTTATTGACTGTTTCTGGTCCAATGTGCCTATTTCTCAATACAGTATGTTTGTCTTAGACACATATTGGTCTGATCACGATACAATTGGTATTTCACTTGAATTATGACATATACATCAAACTTATTGCAAACTCATATTTCTATGTTTCAAAGCATATCTGTATCCCTGATTTCTACACTTAGCATTCTGGTGAGCATACAAGCAGTCTTCTACTCTAATTATAAAATATGCATTGTGCAAAAACAAAGAAAAAATAAGGTACATCCTCAAAAAAATTATTTGTGACTCTATTCATCTTATTCATTTTTTTTCTTGTATATATGTACATAGTAGTTGCCTTTTTCTTAACATCTGAGTTTATGTTCATATCCCTTTTGTTTTGTACTTTTGTTGATAGAAACAGAAAGGAAAACTAGAAGGCGCAAAGAACTCCTACCCAGAGATGTACACAAATCAATGCAAAAGTGCATTCTTTTTCGGCCCGTGTTCCATAGTAAATAGTTTTTCCTTTACTTTCTCTGAATTTGTCAAACTTGTTTGTAGGTATGTTTTTTTTTTTTTCTTTTTCTTTTTCTTGAGCCGAGAAGCCACTACTCTGGAAGTCCGCCATCCAACAGAAATGCAATGTTGAGACAGTCAGCCCAAAGTCCATTTGTCAATATGTATATCGCCCAACTATAATTTCTATTTGCAGGACACAGAACATTAGAGGCACAGTGTGCAGCTCGCAAGTGCGCGATCCAAATAAGTGATTAAGTATGGAATAAGGGATCTGTGAATCATAAGAAATTTTTAGCGCACCGAACAATAGAGACCCATTTCTAACACCACCAACTTGATAACGCACGATGCACAAACTGTGCATGCTCTATAAATTTTCAGCCACCCAGCAAGTCCGCTTGTCAATTTGTATATCGTGGAACTGTATGTTCTATTTGTAAAACACGGAACAATAGAGGCCTATTTTTTGACCCCTACCATCCGAGAACCCGCAAGTATGGAATGCGATATCGGTACATGATATATAAAATCTCATGTCCATACTTTATGAAGGCACATATTTACTTTTTCCTCATTTCTACACACACTGATCTGGTAATCACAGAATTGGTGTTGCACATGAATTATGAAATGTGTAGTGGGAGTCAGACGGATCCCTTTGCTTTGCTTAGGCAATTTTGAACCCACCAGCCTGAGGACCAAATTTCTATATGGCAGAAATCGACCCAATGTACAACTCACAAATATGTATTGCTCGTTTGTGGGAGCCCACCAGCCCTGAAGTAGAATGTTGAGCTGGTCACCTTGCAAATCCACTTCTCAATTTATTATCATAAGATATTTTCAAGGCCCCGAACAATAGAGCGTCGTTTTTGACCCCGCCAGCCCGAGAACCTGCGATCCAGAAACTATAGATGGTCTATCAAATCTCAACCAACCTGCAAGTCCACTTCTCAATTTGTATATCGTGGAACTTTGTGTGCTACTTGTAGAACATCGAACAATAGAGGCCTTATTTTGAACCCACCCGCTCGAGAACCTGTGATCCCGAACCACGCACTTTTAGAATTGGCCATTCCTTCCTTGCTTGCTCTTCCCTGTGGCTGTTACCTTAGCACGTGTGCATGATAAAAAATATTGTTTATATATATGTGTGTATATATGTCTTCTTTCTAAATATTTAATGCTAACATGTCATCGTGAAGATACCATATAAGTTGTCATTGATGCGCACAAGGCTCGAGAAGTTTTTCCATTAATGCAATTTTTGCGAATCATTTTATTCTCCCTTCCCAGTTTTAATTTCAAATGCCATGGAATGTCATTCACAGGCCGCCAGCTTGCTTCCTTCACAAAACCTCCAATCGGTTCCCAATCTTAATTTTAAATACCATGCAATGTCATTCGCACACCGCTAGCTTGGTTCGTTCACAAAACCTCCTATCATTAAATGTTGTTCATCGTAACCCTCACCTTCGCACTTCTAAGTTTGCAATAACTATGCTTTACTTCTAACAGGTCACCATACAACATGCATAGATATTGTCATTAATGAGGATATTTTCCATTCACACGCATTGAAGTAATGTTTGCGGGGGGTTATATTGTCCCCTCCATTGATTCATTTCAAACAGTGTCTGGAGCAAACCAACCTTTTGATAAACTATTGCCAATAGCTCCACATTAGTTTTGTAGAGATAAAGTGAACATATTCCTCAAGATTTTCTCGTGCAAAAGAACGAAAAAATAATTGTAGGGGAGGCGGAGCAGCCCGAAATGTATCGTCAAAACATGGATCTTGACGTTGATCTGGAAATCATATTCTGCAACCTTGATCAACCTGCACACACAATTTAGCATGCTTGCTCAATGGACATGGTTGGTACCAAATTTTTTGAGGAAGATGAATCCTTCGCATTCCAGAGCGTTGTTTTTGAAACCAAATCAAAAAAATTAATCATTGCAAAAAGAGATGTAAAAAATAAAAAAATAAAACATCGTTCAGAACTTGAGCTTGCCAATATGAACGCATCCAAAATATCTGAACTTCACAGGGAAACCAAAGATTCTCTTCACGATTCCGTTGGAGTCATTGAAGCCAAAAATGCCATACTAAAGAACCGGATTAAGGAATTAGAGGAAACTTTGTTTCCTATGCCATTGCTTGGCAGTTCCTTGGAAATAGCCATGCCTACCACTACGTGCACCTTTGCAACAAATCTAAAAGGTTCCTCCAGCTTCCTTGCATCTTGTAGATGATATGTTAAGAAAAATATCAACAAAATAATAGAACTGATTTCCAAGGCCTCAGAAACATCACATAATATGGATTCCCTGGGGAGCAGGGCACATAACTTGATCCTACTTCTGTAGATAGATTTAAAGAATGAAGAAACTTTTTATGTGCACTCGGTCATCCCTTTTAGCTTTCATGTCAACAACATGCCAGAGACGAGAATAAGACAACATGATATCCCGTCCAAAAAAAGGATCACTCAATTAGAATCATGATGGAAACAAAAAGTGAAGAACCTGTACCTAATCGTGCAATTGTCTGAGCAAGAAATATCAAAGAAATAAACATTATTCACAAAGCTCACCAAAATAGACTTAGCAGGAAAGAGAAATGGCTTCTAGGACCCCACCTTAATCCTCAACTCGCTGACGTTAACCAAGAAATATTTTGATCAACAAGTTGATAATTTGAAGGCCTTGTCTTTAGAAAATTTTTACAGAATTGTTGAATATGATGAAGAAGAGGTGGACAAATGGCTAGTTGGGTATTCTCTACAGAATGGATACATTCATGAAGGTCTATGTAAACTTTCAATTGATCTAAGAAAATTAGAAAATGAAGTTTTCAACATTCAAATCTGCAATGACATCAACGTTGCCCCCTTGAGAAGCTATATTGAAGAGAACTTGAAGTGGATCAACCACGAAATCCAACAGGAAAATACATAAATCCTTTGTGTATCAATCCAGTTATTGAAGCATGTTGCCCACAAAAACCAGCAGGGAAAGGCATGACCAACCAAACACAAAAATTACTTATACATACCATCCCTGTAAGTGTATAGTGATAGTACTTTCTTTATCAATCCAGTTATTCTTTTTCTCAGTAGAAATCTATAGGCAAAAACTGATCTCCACATTTCTACTTTTCAGGTATTACATTCTAGCATGTCCAACTTCTTTCCACACTCCTATTTCTTGTACATATTTATGTTATGGTCCGCAGGAGCCTCAATCCCAGTCTATATGAAAAACACATTTACATTTCCAGGGATATGTAACAAACTATGTTTTTTTTCATATATTCCAAATAAAACTATTCTTTTGTCTCCTTATATATTTATGCCTTCCTGGATTTTTTATCTTCAGTTATGTTGAATGTGAAGTCATTCTGTTTATTTGATCTCTATTCTCTTTTTTACTTTTTCAAAATAAAGTATGACAATCACTCAAATTCGACACATCATATTTCGCACATATAGATATTTCTTTAAATTTCTAGGAATATGTAACACGTTTCATTTTTTTCCAATTTTCAGCCCGTCAGCTCGACAACCCACGCTCCAAAAACTACCTAAGTATGTAATTCGGGTTCCCTCACACTATATATAATGAGGGATCCATACATGCTCTATAAAATCACATATTTCGTATTTATAAAAGTAAATATTTACTTTAAAAAATTACGTTTTTGCTATGTACAATTTATGCTCTACAGGAACATATAGTTTGATACATTCCATTTTCTTGTATCCACAAGCCCCTGTTTTAAAGAAAACTAATTCGGGAATGCTATTTATTTGGTCCTCCTGTCCACCACCCTATGTAACAGACATTTGTACTATATTTTTTGTACATTTTCCCGCCACCGTGTGTAAAACCTATGTAAAGAAAAGTAATTCCCGACTGTTAAATTTTTGGGACACAAGCCCCTTGAAAGTCAAATAGTCCGCAGGTTCCATTATCAATTTGTACATCACGGAACTCTCGATGTTATTTGAAGGTCATGGAACAACAAAAACTTGTTTTTCAGGTCCCCAGCCCGAGAACCCGTGATCCAAAAACTGACTAAGTATGGAATAAGGGTTTCATCTATGCTCTAATTCGAGAAGGCTAGTTTTCCTCTTGCTTTTATGTGTTCCTAGATTTTTCATTTTTAGAATGGACTATGACATAAATCACTTACTCAAATTTCAGATATCAGATTTCACTTATATATATATATGTTTCTTTAAATTTTCAGCAATATGTAACACGTTTTATTATTTTTTTATACAAATGTTGTAAAATTGTGTTCACCATTTTCTTTCTACTCAAACGTAAAGAGACTATCATTTCTTGCATCTTTGTAACATGTCCTGCACAATGTTTGTCACAAAGGCCCTTAAAATTAAAATAGTCTGCAAGCCCGCTTCTCAATTTGTACACCGCATATCTCTGTATGCTCTTTGTAGGACATGGAATGAGGGATTCGTCGTTGTTATATAAAATCTCATCTCCATACTTTATGAATGTACATATTTCGTATCTATAAAAGTAAATGTCTACTTTGAAAAATTATGTATTTGCTATGTATAGTTTATGGTCTGCAGGAACCTATAATTTCATGAATTTCAATTTCTTGTGTCAAGAAGCCCCTGTTTTAAAGAAAACTAATTCGGGAATGCTATTTATTTCGTTCTTCTTCCCACTACCCTATGTAATAGACACTGGTACTATACTTTTTTCCCTCTTTTCCACCAGTGTATGTAAAACCTATGTAAATAAAACTAATCCACGAATGTTGAATTTTTGGGACACGAGCTCCTTAAAATTCAAATACTCCGCAAGTCCGATTCTCAATTTGTATATCGTGGAAATGATGGTGCTATTTGTAGGACATGGAAGAACAAAAGCACATTTTTTAGGTCCCCAGCCCGAGAACCCGCGATCCAAAAAATGCCTAAGTCGAGAAGTCATTTTTTTAAAGAAAACTAATTAGGGAATCATATTTGTTTCATACTTTTCTCCACCAGCCTATGTAACAGACGTCAGTACTATTTTATTTTCTTTTACTCGAGCAACATATGTAAAAATGAAAACTAATTCTGGAATGCTAAACATGTTCGACACGATCGAATTCAATTTCAAATAGTCCACAAGTCTGCTTTTCAATTTGTATATCGTGGAATTCTATAGACTATCTGTAGGCCACAGAACAACAGAAGCCCAATTTTTAGCCCGCCAGACTGAGAACCCACCATTCAAAAATTCTAGTCCTCAAAGTAGCATGTCAATTTGTATATCGCGGAACTTTCGGTGGTATTTGTAGGCCACGGAACAACAGAAGCCCAAATTTAAGCCCTCAATCCCGACAACCCGAAATGAAGCTTCCGTGCATGCTCCATATATCTACTTCATCAAATTACATATTTGATTTTTGTAGGCCACGAAACAATAAAAGACCAATTTTCAGCCCCCTAGCCCGAGAACCCGTGATCCAAAATTTCAAATAGTTCGTAAGACCACTTGTCAATTTGTATATCGCAGAACTCTCAGTGCTATTTGTAGGCCACAGAACAACATAAAACCAATTTTCAACCCGACAGCCCAAGAACCCGCGATCCAAAAATTCAAATAGTTTGCAAAATCGCTTCTCAATTTGTATTTCGCGGAACTCTCGGTGCTATTTGTAGGCAATAGAACAACAATAGCCCAATTTTCAGCCCACCACCCCGACAACCCGAAATGAAGCTTTCGTGCCTTTGTTTTAAAGAAAACTAATTTGCTGTTGGTAGTCTTTTTATTCTTTTGTCCACGAACCTATGGGAGCACAATTTTCAGCCTGCAAGCCCGACAACCAAAATGGTCTATATATCTACTTAATCAAATTACATATTTGAGATCTAGCAGCTCTTCTTTGTAACACACATACGCCCTTAAATATCAAATAGTCCACAAATCCAATTGTCAAATTGTATGTTGCAGAACTCTGGGTGCAATTTGTAGGCCATGGAACAACAAAGCCTGAATTTCAGCGCACCAGCCTGTTACTACTATTTATGTGTATTTTTTCCACAGCCATATGCAAAGCATATCTAAACAATAGTCCTGCCCACGTGTCTATACCCCTTCGTATTTATTCCCTTTCTCGTAGATGGGTTGCTAGTACAGCACACACGTCGAGAGGAGCAACCATGAGCGATACTTCGTGGTGATGGCGATGTGACAACTGCGTGCCACTCACTCCCAACTTCCTAATCAGTTCAAGTTTAGCTCGCTCGAGACATGGCGCCATTACTCTCAGTGCACCCTTCTCTGCCTTTGCATCCTTTTGACCAACTGACACCCTCGCTATGCCTTTACTCTACTCGTGTGGCCATTTATGGAACCTCACTAGTTGCCCGACCTATTTCAATTGCTCCATCGAGTCCAAATGGCTCATTCTTTATTGTTTTTACATCTCAGAGCTCGACTTCCTGCCCATCCTTTCCCTGCACTACATTTGTCTCGCCCTGCTCTGTTCCTGCCGTGTTTTCGGTCTCCCACTGTCCCGGAGATGCCCCAGCTATGAAGGAATTCCAAAGGCCGACCAACCTACCAGCCAAACCGAGCCCGCCTAGTCATGCATCCCTCGCCTTCTCCCTCTCTGTTATCCTCCTCTTATTCAACCACCCCGTCCTCCTCCTTGGCGCAGTTGACTCAAATTCCCGCATCTCTCTTGCCCCTTCCTACGTCCCTTGCCAACAGAATGGAGGAGTTAGACTGCTCAGGGGCCTCACTGAACAACAAACCAGGACCTTTAGCTAATTCTGCATATTTTTCACACCCAGGTCCTTTGTCCCTTCCCAACTTTCAGGTCACCCAGTCACTTCAGGACCAGCGTCACGACACCCAATTTCAGATGGATGGTCCAGAAGCGAGTCAAAATTCACGACAACAACCCCAATCTCGAGCGGGTTCCAACGCTGACCTAGAATGCAAGTGGAAAACAAGCCCTGCACTGGTGCAGAGCCTGGTATTCGACCTGCGTCGGGACATGGACGACCTCGGGTTTCACCTACAAAGCCTGGACGACAAAGCCTCTTGACTCTTGCAGTTGTTCTCCGTGTTACAAGGTGCTCATCTCCTCACACCAGAGGCATCCCAATCAGCAACAACCCAAGCAACAACAACATTGGCACCAATGTTGCCACTAGAAAATTTGGTCCATGGAGATGGATACTGCGAGGACCAGAGGCTTCCATCACGCCTGAAGGACGTCCAGAAGGAAGAGAACCTGCCATCAAATATGGAAAACTCTATGCAACTGGACTGCACACCACCCCAGGAGGAGCCGCCTCCTCTCGGGGACACGACATTTCGAGCCTTTTGCATGGCCACGTCATCGCACTACAACCCATACCGATGATCTATGTTGTTTTTTCTTGTTGTTTTGTCATGTCCATGCCAACCTTTCATGCATTTGTCCATGGTTATTATAATTAGTCTATCTACACTTTCGACAGTTCTAGCGCCCACCCTTACGGGCCAGAATTTTGAACTCTTTTTGTATCAGTGACAATCTACACTTAAGTTATGAAACGGTTTTCCTGGATGAGCTAGTTTTCCCTCAGGGCAACTCAGTGTTTATATCTTGAAACCATGAAAATTCTCTGTACTCCTTCATTTTGACAGACTTTTATACAATCTTACTTATAAAAAAATAATATTGAATAAAATTAAAAAAAATTCTTATACTATTAATTAACTAAGACAAGTTATAGCATTATATAAATTACTTTAAATCTCCATACAACATTATAATATTCTATAAATTTCTCTCTGTCATGTATATCACGGAATTGTTCACTACAAAATGTATATGATGAAAGTCTTTCGTGCAAAATGTATATCACGTAACACACTCGACATGAAAAGTGTGAACCCAGAACTCCGCCAACCCGTAACTGCATAATTTTTCAGTACAAAATGTATGAAGTTTTATAGCATTATACAAATTAGTATAAATCTTTGTACAATGTTATAATCTTATAAAAATTACTATCTCATGTATATGACGGAATTGTTGGGTGCAAAATTCCTATTGTACGCTAATTTTTTGGTCTTCAACGACGTTGATGTTTTAAATGTTCATGTAATTTCTAGAGATATGTAACATACATTATTTACTTTATAATAAGTTTGTATAGTTCGCAAGCCCGCTTGTCAATTTGTATAGGGCACAGAGCAACAGAGGCCCATTTTTGAAATCGACAGCCCAAGAACTCGCGATCCAAAAACTAGCTAAGTATGGAATGATCGCTCCATCCATGCTCTGTAAAACATGTGCAAAGAAAACCAATTCGACAATGCTATATCTTTTTTGTCCAAGAAAAGCCTTAGTTTTAAAGCAAAATAGTTCAACAAAATGCTAATTTTTTGGTGCTTTTCTCCACGAACCTATGTAATAGACCTTATTACTATTCTATTGTATAACTGACATTATTAATTTTGGATAAATTTCTATAGTCCGCCACTCTGCCTGTCATTTTGTATATCGCGGAACTATCGGTCGTATTTGTATGCCACGGAACATAAACCCCGAGAACCGGCGATCCAAAAACTAGCTAAGTATGCAATGAGGGCTCTATGCATGTTCTATAAAATCTCATCTCCATACTTTATAAAAGTACAAATTTCGTATGTATAAATCTAAATATATACTTTATACAAGTACATATTTCGTATGTATAAAAGTACATATTTCATATGTATAAAACTATATATTTACTTTACTATGTTCTGCATGCAAACCACATCTATTTCAACTTTCTACCCACGTGCCTCTACTACCTCACATTTACTCCCATCCTAACCAGGAACTCCGCTACCATGCAACACTTATTAAAATTGCACTCAATAGTGCACTTTTAGTGTAGAGGACCACTACCAACAATTCCTCCTAATATTAATTCCTCCTAATATTATATAGAGTAGACTAGACATTGCACTGGTAGGTGCGAGCTAAATTAAACACAGCATATGATAAAGATAAATTTTAAACTTTAAACCAATCAAAATGTAAATGATGGGATAGTAATTAATTCTCCTTGAGGCCCTTCCTACTTTGTATAGACTATAATAATATTAATTACAATTGTCCGTCCGAAAGGTATGGACCATAACATCTTATAAATTTGCTACCACAGATCTTGGGCAAAAATACACAAACCTAATATCTTTCAATCATTAGTTCATTTGTCTAATCTCAACTGATCCAAATGGAAATGAGAATGGGAATCGCAGATGGGGAGGAGAGGTTAGATTTTTTAATGATGCTTGGTGGACGGAGTTGCCTAAAGATTTGGAAGAGGAAGCTTTGGCCTGGCTGCCTGTGGATTCCGTCTTAACATATCGCACCGTGTCCAAGGAATGGAATGCCCTCCTTTCATCAAGCAAATTCTTAAGTGGTGACTGGGCTAAGATGCCTATTAACAAGAAGCCATACCTACATCTGTGGCAGCAAGGCTCCACACAGCCTTGTCCTGCATTTTGCTTCTACACGGGCACTTAGAAGGCCAGCTTCTCGCTTTCTTTCTTACCTCGAGACGGTGAAGTGTTTTTGGGAGGAGGATCGGCTGCAGGGAGGTTAATGGTACTGACGAATGATCCGTCATCAGAATTTTCCATCTCCGTAAGTAATCGTTATACACAGACGTCCGTCACGCTACCCCCACTGGCATCCATAGAAACAAACTTTGTCTCCGCCATCCTGAAAGGCGAGAATGGCGGAGACATCTACAAAGTGGTGGTCATGGGCCGGAGAAGTGCCTCAAATGCGAATATAGTTGAAATATACGATTCCTCTGTAAAAACATGGAGGATGGCGAGACATATTCCAGGGGATCTGAATACAAAGCATCACATGACTTTCTGCGATGGTAATTTTTAATGTTTGACTGTGGAACGTCGACGTAGGATACTGATTTTCAGCGTCCAAGATGCAGGAGAAATGCGAACGTGGGTAGAACCAATGCCGGAGTTTTAGAGAATAATGGCAGGCGAATGTACCGTCTTATTACCTGTGGGTCGTGGATTCTGATGGTGTCGACCAAGATTGAGCCGAATGGGTTGGTTATTATTTGGGAATTTCATAAAAACTCCTCAGATTCTTCATGGAGGTGGGAAGAGATTGTTCGGATGCCTGCATGTCTTAAGGAAGGACTGAACTGGTCTATGTGTGCAGTAGAAGGAGATAAAAATTCATGGAATTGGCTTCCGGACTCTCCGTTATACGTGGACACCACTAGTATCACTGCCATGGCCTTTGAACCAAGGCCTCATATCAATATCGGGTGAAGTTAAATAGGTTTTTTTTAATACCATATTTCGTATATTTAGTATTGATATTGATAGTAATGATGAAGTATTTTATATTAGGCTTTTCTTATATTTGTATTTCAGTTAGTTCCAAAATAATCCAATATGTTTCACTTACTTGAAGGAACTTGAGCTGCAAAATGAGTAGCAACAAAATGATAATAGTTTCACAAACAGACGTTGTCCATGCTCTTCTCAAACATATAGAGATTTCCACCTACCACCTTAGGGTTTGGGTGCAAAATGCTGGTAATTAATTTCTTTGCACTAGGAAAACCATGAAGGGCATGTAAAATCTGCTTTGTATATCTACTGGACCCTGGACCCTGTACTGGAGCTAGCAGTGCTCTTGTGAATGATCGATTTATTGTATATGGAGCTCGCAGTGTTCTGTTAATGATTAATTTATTATATGATTTTATAAAAAATATGCACCATGCATTATGAAACATGATCACTCTTCAGGTCTGTCACATTCTTCAGGGCTATCACATTGTAGTTAACAAAATTGTACCGGGCTACTTTAGGTCTCCATACACATTGGGAATTAATATCTCCAATAGAAAAAATTATTCATTATTCACCTAGTGAAAGCCACCATTGCTTGAAGTCCACTATAAATGTGGGCAGGGATATAGCAAATGTGGATGTTCTAATATAGGTAACAACGTTCATGGAGGACACTTCGTTTATCAAGGCCAGACCGTTGTTACACGAGAGCCAACTGCGATAGGGTTGCCCATACCCGTTTTTCCAGCTTTTGGTTGGAAGAGTTTCTTCATCGAGTGATCACTTTATATTACTATTATTATACTAGTAGCATGTATAGGTAATTGGGATTGTTCCAAATAAAGTTGTTTTTAACTTTATTTTATTATTACTTAATGTTTTATGTGTACTAACATTATAATCCCATGTCATTTGTTTTGGTTAACATTGGATTACAAATGCAACTTTTAATTTGGTTCATACAGATATTTGTTTTTGTTGCATTGAAGATTGATAACATTAACATGTATGGGTAGTTGGGATTGTTCCAAATAAAGTTGTTTTTAACTTTATTTTGTTATTACTTAATGTTTTATGTGTACTAACATTATAATCCCATGCCATTTGTTTTGGTTAACATTGGATTACAAATGTAACTTTTAATTTGGTTCATATAGATCTTTGATTTTGTTTCATTGAATATTGATAACGTTGGTTGATATTAAGGGAAGAGCATCAAAGCACTTTATTTTTATAAATGAAACAATTTTATTTGTTGATAAATGTGATTTCAAATATATTTAAACCCACAATTTAAACCAGATTAGTTGAATTCGTCAAAAAAAAAAATTGTATCAATGTAAAGTTTTAAATATTTGTAAAGGGAAGCACGTGAAAATAAAATACAACATTTTATAACATCGCCAAGTGAGATTCCATGTTTGTATATACAAGCTCAAGTGGAAACATTTCAGATCCATTCCATTCAATATGGAAAATACTAAGAAATGAGCTTATCAACATTATTAAATCTTTTTTTATTTAATAATTTAATCCTGTGAAAGACTCTAAATTCTTTTGATTTATATAAAGTAGAACAACATGTTTAAATTAGTTAAGGAGATCTTATTACATAACTTACTTCATTATTCAATAGAAATTAAGCTATCATACAACCCTTGTTTAAAAATGAGATGAAATCAAGAGAAGATTTGTTAATCTTTTAAAA
>JZKD02S2396375.1:1038923-1082378 GCA_000966675.3 Picea glauca
TCCATTTATTCAAGTCATTCATTTCATATAATATATATATATATATATATATATATATATATAAACCTCTCTTTGTTTTTTAATTTCAGCATTATTATTATTCTTATTGTGAACATACATGACTCTCACAAATAATTATACTTAATTGTATAGTTAATAATAAAGAAGAAATTTTAATCAAAAAATTACATTATAAGAAAAATAATAAAACACTTAATAAATCAATATATCATATGAAGGATGTGAACCCGATACAAAAATTAATTTATTATTAAAAATATTTTATATTATATTTATATATTACTTTATTAGTGTATTAATACTTTATTAATGTATTAATAATTTAAAGTATTATTAATACTTACATTAATACATTATATTTTAATTTATACATTATGTTAATGTAATAATTAATTAATATATTAATGGACTATTAATTGTCCCTTTGTATACTAGTCATCAACTTTGTATACTAGTCATCAACTAGTAACAACCACATTTAAGTAAAAGTGGTTGTATAAATGAAAGTCTCATAACTTAAGTGAATTGATATCTTTGTTAAATTTTCGTATAAAATTTTTTGTTGAGTTTACATTCTATTCTATCTTTCTAAATTTCTACAATATTACCCATAAATTATTACAAATAATTTAAGTTACATATATTACATAAGCAGATATTACACAACCTACTTTATGATTTATATAGGTTACATGTATTGCATAAGTAAATATTACACAACCTACATTATGATTTATATGAAAACTATAGGTTACCTATGTAGATTATGGTGTTTATGAATATATGATATATATTATCTAGATATTACATAAGTAGGTTATGATGTATATAAACACTAGGTTATTAAACAAAAGAAAATAAAAATATAGATGGTATAGTTTCACATTATGATTTATATGAAAACTATATGTAGATTATGGTGTTTATGAAAAAAAATATTGATGGTATAGTTTCACATTATGATTTATATAAAAACTATATATTACCTATGTAGATTATGATGTTTATGAAAAAATGATATATATTATCTAGATATTACATAAGTAGGTTATGATGTATATAAACAATAGGTTATTAAACAAAAGAAGTATGGGTGGTATAGTTTCAATTTACTTTATAATTTGAGATGGCTTAAAAACCTATTAAAATGACTTACACAATTTTTTTTTTTTTAGAATTTTGAGTTGTACAAAGCATAAATTTCATGTTTTTTCCAATTTTCTACTATAGAACTTTATCTAAAAATAATTTATTTTAAGGAGTTTTAAATTTTTAATAATTTATGATATTTATATTTAAAGTTTAATTAATAATGCTAATAATGTTAATTGTTTTACATTAATGTTAATAATGTTAGATTACACATTTAATAATGATGTTACATTATAATTAGTAATGTTACATTAATGATACAATAACGTTTTATTGGTTTAATGAATAGTTTATTCTTACATGGTATTAAGTTTTGGTGAACAATTTCTTCTTGAACAGGAAGGCTATTGACAACCAATGTTTTAGGTTACTTGTGCATGTGCGGATGTCAACATTGCATGTACACATTAGTAGCTATGCAACAAAAGGAATAAGTCATGTGTGTCAACCAAGTTTTTTACTGAACACAAAAGAATCTAGAAGATACTGCATGTAGACAACATCAAAGAAGATCTTCGAGAATCTTTGCAATATTCCAAATACAATATAATATGAAGAACATAGCATTGGTAGAACAACAATGATATATCTAGAAAAATACCATAATAACACCATAATGATAGAAACGTTCAATTGCCTCCTCAAGTGGGAAACCTCCCCCAGAACAAAGCTCTATTACAATAATCTCCAAGAAAAAAAATCCAATGCCTCCTACTCTTATTTATATTAATTCTATCCTCTAAGGAAACTTCTAGAGAAAGATATTTCTACAAGCAGAAGATTCTATTAGGTCTTCTTACATTGACTTATTCTATTTTATTTATTAGGCCTTATTAACTAATGTCGACACTTATTAAATAGAAAATTGTAACGACCCCGACCGTTACGACACTAAAACGACGTACAACAAGTAATTTTTTTTTTTAAAGCGTTAGGAAAATAATGTCAACAATAAATATCATACCAACACAACTTGACGACATCATAATGAATGATGACACAAGTAACAACGTCACCCATTACTCATTACTGAAATAAATAACAACACGATCAATGTGTCAATGAAGGATAGTGACACATGACATAATAGGCTTAGCAGATTAGCACATTAAGCTTGGAGAAAATTAATACAATACTCATCAGAAAAGGAATATAAAATGACTAAACCAAATAACATCATCAATGATCAACCATGCACAAATGTATTCTAATAAATCAACACATGTAACATAAGATTTCACGACGCAAGAGAACTTAAATACTAAATCCATCTAGCAACGACATAAGCCAAGGCGCAATAATTTGCTTATTTAAATTTTTATGCGCAAACAAACATCTACTTAACTTCCTGGAACACGTTTAAATCATTCATCAAAACACAATTTTCAACATCATTATCTCAAGGTGTGTACATGATCTAATTACAAAATTAAACACAATCGACATCAACACAGTGTGCGCATAAAATCTAAGAATTTAGGAATCATACATTAACATTATTCCATCATACAACTGTAATTTATGGGCACAAGAGTAGT
Organism: Picea glauca; assembly: GCA_000966675.3. Taxonomy (NCBI): domain Eukaryota; kingdom Viridiplantae; phylum Streptophyta; class Pinopsida; order Pinales; family Pinaceae; genus Picea; species Picea glauca. Next base: position 1,041,635 of record JZKD02S2396375.1, read on the forward strand.
CTACTTTTTTTATAAACACAAGAGAAATAAATACTTAATCAACCAAACCACAATAATTTAAGGCGCACCAATAATTGCTACCAAGCTTTCTCCTTCTAGCAACATGATGAGTAAGGGACTAAGTCAAGTGCATAATAAAATCTTGAACATAAGTAGCATAAATATACATCTCACCTCTTAGGGGAAACTTCTTGGAGTACGTAAAAAGGTGTCTAGTACTCCTAGATATTAGGAGAACCTAAAGGAAGACAATCAAAACACCATCTTTACATTAGGTGTCCAACGATGGTTATGAATTTATTTAAATCAATAAAATAATCAATCAACATTAACTAGAAGGATGGTACCAGGGAATCATGAAAACCTTAAATGGTGATGGCACTAGGGAATCAGTTAAGAAAAAAAGCAATAAACTTGTTTTAAAAGTAGAATATAAAAGTAGCCTTTTCTAAGGAAATTTCTGAGCTTTCAAGTAGAATGAAGATGATCCCAATTCCAAACTGCAATCTACTAGGGAAGGTAGAGAAGGCCAATGCCACATCTAATGACCAGAAATCTAGCGTTTTCTTATTATTCCACTTAATATTTTAAGGAGGACCCAAGTTGATTACCAACTTATGAATGAAGTTAAAGTTCAACTATATGACCGATATAGTTAAGGGGGGAAGTGAACGAACTAAACTTTTTGCGGTGTGAGCGAATCAGTTGTCACTGCAGACAGAGAGGGAGGTCGACAAGGAACCTCCTGATTCGATAAGGAGAAAAAGGTCGATACTCAGGCAATGAGATTTACAATTGTCTGATAGTGAATCCCAACCTAAAATTGCAGAGCTCGTGAGGTTGAAGAAATTAAATTTTGTGGTTTTTTCGGGAACTAGTGGGTACGTGCAATCGAACCCTTCCAGCTGGATAAAGTTCGACAAGTGGGAGTTATGAATTAAAATAATACAACGTTCAAGTGAAGGGGTAGGAGTCACATAGGAAAAGGCGGTCGTTTCTAAATCAGGGTATGGCTCACAAGGCGAGGAGCTCGGTGTTTTGTCTGTCAGTCAGGAGCCCTTCCAAGATAATCCATGAGAACAAAACTGGATCCCGCCATCCCTGGCATGGTTTAGAAAGGAAAAGGTAACACACTATGAGAGAGATATCCCTTCCATTAGTTGGAAGGGGATCCTATGATGGAAAATGCTATAGGAGGAGGATCTAGTTTGAAAAACGCGGGAGGATATCTCAGCGTTTCTGGGCATGAATAAAAAAATGGCAAGGTCTGAACTCGGTGGTTGGGGATGAGAGATTTAGAAGGGGGCGAAGAACTTCACATTGACTGAAAATGTGCACTGGGTAGGTGGTAAGGATCACGACTCAAGTAAATAAAAAAACAATTCTGGGTGAATCATGAAGCAATACAGATAATAAAAACACAAGTAAATAAATAGCTCTTCTCTCACACCTTGATGCAATACGGAGAATAAAAGTACAAGTAAATAAACATGTCTTCTCGCGAATCTAGATGCAATATAGAGAATAAAAATATAAGTAAATAAATAGCTCTTCTGGAGAATCTAGATGCAATACAGAGAATAAAAATACATGTAAATAAATAGCTCTTCTGGAGAATCTTGATGCAATACAGGTAATAAAATAAAGATAAATAAAAACTCTCTTGGGTGAATCATGGTACAATACAGATAATACAAATACCCGTAAGTAAATAACTCTTCGGGGAAAAAATTGATGCAATACAGATAAATAAAACTCTCCTGGGTGAATCATGATACAATACAAATAATAAAAATACAAGTAACTAAATAGCTCTCTGGTTAAATATTGACGCAATATAGATTATAAAATACAGATAAATAAAAACTCTCCTGGGCGAATCATGATGCAATACAGTTAAAAAAACACAAAGCGAGGAATTGTTCATCGATGAGATGCACCAAGTTATGGTATTGATTTTACACATTAATGTAATGTCTTGTGATAGAAATACCATTATATTACATACAACGAAAGTGTCATTTGTAGTGTACCCGTGGAAAACAGTCATGCGAACCCACACATATCATAATCTTATTAAACAATATAATACTTGCGTTCAATGACATAGCAAAAAAATAGATGATGAGAACGATCTTCAATTGGGAACCAAGCTTACACCCTTAACACAACCCGAGTATACACTTAAAAAAAAGGTGAATTATTTCGAAGTGGATGTCATGCATTGCACTTCATCGAGCTCTTTGCTTGCTAATCATTGATACTTCACCATTACCTCCTAGCCAACTCCAGGGGTACTATTCTTCACCCTAATCTCCCTTAGACGCAAATGGGCCACGCACACAACCAGAGAAATCTAGCTCTCAGCTCGCCTCACACAGTCAAGCTACCACTCTCTGTTCGAGCTGGGTATCCCAACTCCCACAAGAAAAATCAGTCAAGAGAAAAATCTAGCAACATTATCTTTTTTTTTGTTTGTTAATTTGTGCGAAACCTGTTGGCTAAGCGATTAACCTGTGGCTTGAGAAACCGCGACTCAGGGGCATCTAAGCCGTCAAAATCACCCGGGGATCGCACCCGGCCTGAGCCACACCAACCCTTAACATGGTTGGATTTTTTGTCCCCGCARGTTTCGAACYGGTGACTTTAACATCACGGAGTGGCTTAACAACACACTCCGTCACCGACTGTCCTACACCTCGGGGACCTAGCAACATTGTCTTATGCATACCAAACGTGATCCATTCCCCTCCTCAGCCATTTATTTTATAGAGTTCTCTTAGTGACTAGTTTCCAAAATGCACATTAAATTCTTTTTATTAAAATTTTATTAGGAAAATTACCCCCCATACAGTTGTCACCTGATCCCTCAGTTGCACCATAAATTCATTTAATTAATTAAATTAAATTTTCAATTTTCCTCACCCACCTAAAAGCGTTCCTAAAAGCGCTCCTCAATGCCCCTTTATTCCCTCACATTCCCTTAAACTCACACCTTTCTTAAAGCTTACTTAAGTTCTAAATTGGAAATTTCTCTAGACTAGATTCTTGTCTATGTTCCACATTCCTTTTGTATTTAAGTTTTCCCTTTTTGGTCTAAGTTCTAAATTAGCAAGTTTTTCACATAGCCAACAATTAAATTTTTGATAATTTTTTTCTCCTTTATTTTTTAAATTTGATTTTTCTTCATCCACTCTGTATTAATTGATTAATTAGTTTAATTCCTTATACCCTAATTATACATGTGCTCTAATTTCAAATAGGCTTAGAAAACTTGTTTTTAAGGAAAATTTTACAATTTTTAAACTTTACTCAAGAAACATTAATTTTAAGGCTGACCAGGTCAAAATGAGATATTGTTTTCTAGGTAACTAGGTTCATTGACTCACCAATGTTAAAAACAACGACATGCCCTTCAATATGCACTACGTGCTCCAAGGGTGCCACTCTCCTTCATTCAAGTTTCATTTATGCAACGTTCCCTTCAAGACGCATTACGTGCTCCAAGGGTGTCACTCGCCTTTTGATTGATTTTGGTAGACGTCCTCCCTTGGAGTCAATACTATATCAGGAGACCTTGTGGGATACTAAGGCCCTCTAAGGAATAAAAACCATGCCTTATTGCGTGCACCTAGAATCTTCATGAGCGACTATCTCAGTCTGCCCTCAAGACATCGTGGATGTCTCGAATTAGGTAATCATTAACCTACAGTTTGAGCCATGATGGGAGTGCTAGTAGGTTGTGGCAAGGCTACGACCACACCTCTCCCTAAAAATATATGGTTGTCATGTGTGACCCCTTTACTCCAAATGTGAGTTTGATTAGCGAGAAATCGTCAGCCTTCATCAATGAGGGAAAAATGTCAATGATCCAAAATAAACATCATAATATACTAGTCATATGTCACATACGCAATAGCATAAATACTCAAACCATAAACAGTCCATTCCCTGACTTGATACAGATTCCAAGGAGTTTCATCGATGTAATCAAAATAATTAATCTGTCTTCACACTCAGGATAAACCAGTCAATAACATATCATCCTATCCACAACATGATTATAATACATAAGTGAAAATATCAATCATATAATGAACTGGATCACTTGCACGCAAGTGTCCTCAAAGAATAATTCCAATCAGGTGTGCGCAAGAGTAGGATGTTACATACACCCCCCCTCTTGTTTTAAACTTTGTCCCGAAGTTTCATAGTATACAAGTGCATAAATAAAGTATTTGATAATATATAAAGGCCTAGCCATAAAAAAAAAATGAAAACTATTGATGCATATCATTTGCATCCTCCCAGGTAGCCGAGTACAGATTATAATTGTCCCATTGGACCTTGACTTGCTCGATTGTTGGACATCGTAATTGTCGAATGTGATGGTCTATAATGCAGATGGGCTTCGTCGCAAGCGCACCCTCGTCCGATACCTACAAGGAAATCATGTCAATCACATGTGTAGGACCACTAACATAATGTCTCAAACCAGATACATGAAAAACATCGTGCATAGGCCTCAAAGAATCAGGAAAGGCTAGTCGATAGGCCACAGACCCCTTCCTTTCCAAAACCTTGAAAGGTCCCACGAACCTAGAACAGATTTTAGCACCCTTTCCAAACTTGATCGAACTCTTGTGCAGTTTCACCCACAAGAACACTCAATCGCCCACTTCATAACTACGGGTGGTGTGATGTGCATCGACATAATTCTACTTTTGATACTGCGCTTCATTGATCCTTTGTCTTATCATTTGAATTTTCTCTTCCATTTATTGAATCGCTCCTGGTCTTACCAGGACTCTATCCTCAAGTCGATCCCAAATCAAAGTCATCTCACATAGTCTCCCGTAAAGAAACTTGAATGGCGCCATCTGAATGGTGATTTGATAACTGTTGTTGTATGCAAAGTATACCAGTGGAAAAAACTCTTCTCAACACTTATGTTGGTCCATCACATACATACACAACATTTCCTCCAATATTTGGTTCATTTGTTTGGTCTTCTCGTATGTCTTTGGGTGATATGCGATAATAAAATTAAGTTGGGTTCCTAAGGCCTCTTGGAAACTCATTCAAAATCGTCCTATAAACATCGATCCTCTATAAGATATGATCCTCTTAGGCACTCCATGCAACCTCAAATATCGTTGATGAAAACTCTAGCTATATCAAGTTCTTAATACATCGTACGCACATGGATAAAATGAGAACTCTTCGATAGAGTGTCAACTACCACAAAAATCGAGTTGTGCCTCCTTGCCGTCAGCGAAAATACAACAATGAAGTCCATCAAAATGACCTCCCATTTTGATTCTGGAATAGCGTGTGGTTATAGTAATCATGTTGGATGTCTATGTTAAACCTTCAATTGATGACATTCTAGACATATCGCCACGTAGTTGACTATGTTTTCCTTAATTCCTTTCCAGAAGAATAAGGGTTTAAGGTCTGCCCTCATCTTCATGACTCTCGGATGATCCATGTACATTGATTTATGATATTTGTTTAAGATCAAACTTCTCATCTCTTCGTTGGCTAGTACGTAAATATGGTTATTATATCTCATTAATATGTCATTGTCCACAGTGAATCCCACAAATTTCGGTACCAACATGGTGTTTTGTCTGATAAATTCCTTAACCTTTTTATACCAATCATCGTCGCACTGTAAAGTTAGAATATTTTCACGTAGATTTGTCTGAAAAGGTATCACCGAAAATATGCGCGATCTCTGACTCAATGCATCAACCACTTTATTCATGGTTCCTTTTATGTAGGTAATCTTGAAATCATACTCGCTAAGTAGTGCCGACTAACACCTTTGTTACACGTGTTAGAATATAATGGATCTGCTCATTTTACCATCGACAATATCACTATTGTCACCCAACCATAGGCCGAATCCACCCTATGAGCACCTTAACCTTGACAGAGAATCATTCCGGAAGAAAAACCTAAGTTAGATAGCCAAACAAAGGGTAGCACACTTTTCTCCAAGCATAGCACACCAAACAAGAGCTGATCAGATAGTCCAAACTATAACCAAGAGATAGTCCAAGTCAAAATGGAAATCTTCTAGGCTCAGCGGCTGCAATGACAACACTGCTCCAAACTTGCGCACAAAATGGGCAACTGGAGTGCGCACAAGTGTTGCTCTGCAATTCTGAGAATGCCTGCTAGAATGAAGACTCGCCTCCTGTATTTATACTAATTCTGGCTATCTTCCTAGACCAACTTCTCATTCTGGGTATCTATTTACTTACTATATAATATTTCTTCTAGCCAACTTCTTCTCTTGTAGGCTAATAACCTAATATCAATTCTCTTTTTGAGTCTGTAATGTACCTATAATTACCATAAAAAAAAAAATCTTTGTGGTCCTAGATTTTCAATTAAAGATAAGCTTAACTCAAATCTTGCTGCAAGGAGATTAGACACTTCTTTCTCCCACATTAGTTCTTACCAAGTCTATTTTACAAGTGAAATTATATGACTTTACCTTTTCCTCATAATTTTTGACTCCTTCAAATCCTATAAGTGTTTCTTTCTATTTTATCCACATAGGCTATACTCCTGCCCTTAGCAGACTATACATATAAATATACTAGTGTGTTTATGCAACCATATATATATATATATATGGCTACTGTCAAGATATCATTGCGCCACAAAATATTTACGCAAAAACTTATATACATATATATAACTATTTCCAAATACATTATGCCACCAAATATTTATGAATCAATTCTATATGAATAAATATAACTATTACTAAACCTATTGTTCCATAAAACGTTAAGCAATAACCTATATCTGTAAGTTCATTGTCAAAATTACTGCACCAGCAAGGCCTACCGTGAGATGGGTCTTATGAATGACCCTTCCATAAAATTCTGGAGTGGCCAATACGTTTTCTTTGGTATGGTCGCAGAGAACATAATGCACTCTTTGTTATGAAAGGTGTCTTAGTACATGTGAATATCAGGCGTGAAGATGGTAGGTAAGAACCAGTTCTCACCTCACCCCTTTAGGGATAATCGTCATTTCACTCGAAATAACTTTTGGAAGGAGACTTCGCTTTCCTTAACAAAATTTATTCGAGTACCAAGAGTCCAACCAAACTAGCACGAGTAAACTGAACTATCTGCTAACTCCATTTTCCATGGATTGAGACAGGATCAACTTTGGGATACGGTCAAGGAGGTGTAAGGATCCTTCTGCCTGAGCATTTAAAATATTTTGATAGCAGCCCCTTGGGATTATCACAATCTTAAAGTGTCCTTCCAAAATCTCGCCACCTTTCCCTAGCGACAATACTGAACTTACGGACTGCCATTAAGCATCCTCAAACTAGTAGATGGACTCTAGGGCTACCATTTTCATTAATCTTCTTTTGATGTCGGCTCTGTGTGTTCCCCTGCGATTAAGGTCGAGTTACCAGACCATCTCTGTAACTGCTCAATGCCTAAGTTGTGGACTCGTTCTGGAGCCAAACGTTTTTGGGTGGGCCTATACCATTGGGACTCCGCAAAAATAAGGTAAGTTTATCTGGTTTGTTGCTTTATAAGTCTTCTATATTAAAAGAAATCGTGCTGGTTACTGAGTCGTTCGACGTGAGGGTTTTTTTTTTATAGTCTACTTCTTGGATAATGGAAAAGGTTATACATTCATGAAGTTTTGATTTACCTTACAGTCTCTGTACTCTTTGTTGTCTTATCATATACACCACCCCTCATTAGGTTTTAGTAAAAGATCTCTCGTTTATTTGTCGGAGTGTAGAGTCTCACGAAAGAGTCCTCTTGTGAAATGTTCAAAGAATTGTGTAATTCATCTTGTCTGTGTTGTGGTATCGACTGGTTGTCAGTGTTTGAACTAAATACCTATGCGCTCTCAGCGTGCTAAGATAGATTATAGCACCAGCCAAAAGCCCCTTAAAATTTCTCAAATGTATTTATCATATTTCTCTATCCTTACGAATTGAAACCGGTGGTGAGGGTTTTCTATATCAAACTTGAATTAATAATATATCCCCTGTAAATTGATACTAGCTCAATACTCAAGTAGCTTCTGTCCCCCGTGGGAAAATATGCTTAGGTTGTTTTATGCTCATCATGTTTGTGTCGTTTGAAAGGAATACTTAACTCGTCAGTTAGATGTATTCTGGTCTAAAAGGAGAACTTAAGCTCTTTTACACTTAATATAGTATACGTCGTCCATATATATAAAGGGACTTAGTATAGTTGCTTACTATATTTCATTATTCAAGAACACTGTATGAATATTTCCTTGCATTAATTTAAATCGTTTCTTTTGAATTGATATGCATCACTAATGATGGGCCATGTTTGATGTGATGGTACCCATCAGTGAGTTGTTGTCCATCCATCCTCAGCCCTGAGCGTCTGTCCATCTGGAACGTAAAAAAGGAAGGAATCTGTGTGAATTGAAAATTCTGAAGTTAAGTAATATCTGGGTATGATGTATGAATAAACAATTATCACTCTGTTCATGTTTTCTCAAGTTTTTCATGAATGAATTTTTCTAATCTTTGGATGGTGATTATTCCAAGTTTCGTCTATGCGGAGATTTCGGATATCCATCCACGTGCTTAGTGAAAAAGGTATTCGAGTTCCCTTCTATAACCCTTCCAGAGGTCTAACAGTCAGTGTGGCAATTTTTCATGTAGTCATTTCGTGTCGTTTCCTCCGTCTCCTATCGGATCTAGAAGGGAAAATTTTTCCCAACTGTAACTTAGATTTTGTTCCGGATATTAGTATTATTCTTACAACACTTTATGTACAGGAATAACCTGTTCACTCTAGGTAATGGAATGGTTGTTTAAACGGTTCTCCTTATCGTTTTGGGTCTCACCCCACTCTAGAAATTAATTACCAGGGAATTACTATTAAAAAAAAAAAATTGTTACACATCCTGAATGTTGGGTTCTAAGAAAGGATATCGATGCATATCAGATCTGTAATATTATATCGTTTTACTCCCTTTCAACATGCCTTGTTTTCATTGCCGATGTGTTTCAATTTGAACTGGTAATAGTTAGATTAGACACAACACTGAGTAAATATAATGATATGAGTTATTAAATTAATTGGTAAAATGAGTTTTCGATTCTGTGTTTTATTTCCAGATTGCTTATCTACACACACACACACACACACATATCACACTCTGTATGAAATATATATGTATGTCTGTAGAGTCCATACTGTCACAGAGATACACATAAATTTATTGTATATTCAAACTTGTTAAAATACAATGATACATGGATAATACCACCTAGAAAGCCCAATTACAGAAGAGGCAATTCCAGAACTAGGTTATTTATTATAAACTCCACATACGAACATATTTCATTCATGAAAATAATTCACTTAAACACAATCAAATGCATATATTAGATATCCATTTATATAACATTCATCCAGAATTAATCTAGATGTTTCCTTTGATCCCATGTCAAGTTCAACAACATTCAACCAGATTTTATCCATAACAATAACCCTAACCAAAGTTTACAGATGTAGCCTATTAGATATCCATTTATATAACATTCATCCAAAGGAGAGGTAGAATAACATATCTTAACCAAATTCGCAGGAAGACAAAGGGAACAACCACATTCCTCCCAACTGTAGACCAGGGCAGCCAAATCACTTGTCCTGTTCACCCCCTAGCCTGACCATGAGTCCATGAGGGTTAACTCAGAACTCCTCCTCAACATCGTCCTTCCACTTCAAAAAACTTCTTCATGCCTCACACTCAGTAGGGAGTGTTCATAACAACAAGCAATCATAAATGTTTCTCCTTAGCATACTCCTCCTTGCCTCACACTTCAGAAAATGGTGTTCATAACAACAAGAGGTACTTCCTTTCCCAGCATACTTGGCTGCATCCTACCTCCTCACATATGCTATTTAAAACAATATTTTTTCCTAGGTCTTTTTCCCTCCTTGGGAATTTTCCCAGCTTTCTAAATCCCTGATTTTCAGGGGCTGCCAATGGCCAAATCCATGATTTTCCACTTGTAACAATCATCCTAGAGGTAGATCCAACATGTTCCCCACCCATAGAGTCATAGTCAGCCGATTTTAACATGGCTGTTCCAATTTCCCTCCTGCAATCAATATAAAATATTTTGTTTTTATACAAGTGTCATAGTCAATTAGTTAGTTGGGTCAAATCAGGTATTTTCCCAATAGTCATAATAATTAATTACAATTATCAAATTCGAAATTCAGAATTGTCGTAAATGGAAAACATTTTCTAATTTCGAATTTACTAAAAACGGAATAATTTTCCAACAAATTTAAATTTCAAAAATACTTTTGTTTTGGGGATGTTACATCCTTTCCCCATTCAATAAAACACTGTCCTCAGTGTTCGTTCCTTTCTTGGAACAGGATTGGATGATATTTCCGCAAATCTCCCTCCAACTCCCGAGTGGCCTCCTCAGGACTAAAGTGCTTCCATTTCACATTTACCTGAGCGACGACTCTGTTCCGAAGGGTTATTTCTCTTCGGTCTAGAATATGCAAGGGTTCCACCTAGAACTCGCCTTCGGGTTCCACCTGCACCAAGTTCCAATCAATCATATGAGTAGGGTCATGAACATACTTTTTCAACAACGAAACATGAAATACATTATGAATTCTTAAATTAGCTAGAAGTGCAAGTTGGTATGCTACAGGTCCAATTCGAGCTAGTATCTCGAAGGGCCCACAAAACCTGGGTTCCAGATTGGCATAGTTTCCTAACTTCAACGAACTTTTTCGGGCTTTGACCTTCAAATAAACATGGTCTCCCACATGAAATTCCAAGTGTCTTCTTTTCTGATCTGCATAGCTCTTCTATCTGTCGTGGGCTTCTTTCAAGTTTTGTTGTACCTTCCTTACCATGTTCTCCATTTCTTGGAGCATCTTTGGTCCAACCATGAGTCTGTTAGCCAAGTTATCCCAGCTAATTGGATTCGTATGCTTTCTATCGTACAATTCTTCGAAAGGGATTAACTTAGCCAAAGTTTGGTACCCATTGTTATATGCAAATTCTACCAAGTGCAGGTAGTCTTCCCACTTGTTTGGTTTGGTTCTTACCTACATGCGGAGCATATCCTCTACAATTTGGTTTTTCCTTTCGGTTTGTCCATCCATTTATGGATGATAACTCGTACTGAAATTCAAATTAGTATTTAGCCTTGCAAACAATTCCTTCCAAAAAGCAGATGTGAATTTTACGTCTCTATCTGWAATCACCATTTTAGGAATACCATGCAGTCTAAAAATTTATTTCATAAATATTTCAGCAATGTTTATAGCTTTAAAAGTAGACTTTACATGAATAAAGTGTRCAGACTTACTTAGTTTATCGATTACAACCATGATATAATCATTYTGTTTTTGAGTTTTAGGAAAACCTGTTATAAAGTCCAGTGATATGGTCTCCCATTTCCATTCTGGTACTGGTAATGGCTGCAATAGGCCAGCTGGATGCTAGTGCTCGGCCTTAACCTACTGACAATATTGACACCTAGCCAAGTGTTCTATAGTTTTTCCCTCCATATTAGGCCAGTAAAATAGTTTTCTAAGTGTTGTTATTGTTTTCTGGTATCCTAGATGGCCAAAATATGGTTTCTTATGCACTTCATCCAAGATTATTAATTTTAACTCTGTTGAATCTGGTATGTAAAGTCTGTTTTTAAATTGTAATAGTCCCTTCTTATCGGTACTTAGATCTGGTTTATCTGAGTTTTCAATATTGTTTTGTAATTCTACCATTATCTTAGTGTAATTTCCGTTGTTAATACCTGTCGTCCTTATTCTTTGTTCCAGATCACTTTCTACCCTACTGATATTTATCTCAAACAACCCATGGACTCTTCTGCTTAAAGCGTCTGCTACCTTATTTTCCTTAACCTTGATATGTCTGACCTCGAAGTTGAATTTGCTCAAGAAGTCTAGCCATCTTGCTTGTCTTGCATTAAGATCTGGTTGGCTAAACATATATTTCACCCCGCTATTATCCGTCAATATTAAAAGAATTCTGCCCATTATGTAGTGTCGCCACATTTTTAAGGCGTATATTGTCGCTGCCAATTCTAAGTCATGAGTGGCATAATTTCTCTCATGTTCTTTTAATTTCCGGGACTCATAAAAAATAACGTGTCCTTACTGAGTTAAGACACCACCTATTCCTTCTTTAATTGCATCAACACATACGGTGAAGTCCTTATCTGGGTCTGCTACCTTCAATATGGGTGTAGTTGTCAATAATTCCTTCAGCTTGTTAAAACTGTCTTGACATTTTTCTGACCAGTTAAACTTGGTCCCTTTCTTTTGTAATGACGTGATAGGGTAGGCTATCTTGGAAAAACCTTCTATAAATCTGCGATAATATCCGGTGATTCCCATGAATGACCAAATATTCGTTACATCCTTAGGTACCGACCATTCCATAATGGATTTTATCTTCTCCAAGTCTAGAGCAATGCCTTATGGTGAAATTACATGTCCTATATATTGTATTTCCTTTTGATAAAAGTCACACTTGTCAGATTTGGTGTATAGTTTGTGTTTCCTTAATGTTTGCAGAACTATTCCTAAGTGTTCATCATGTTCTTCCTTCATTTTAGAATAGACCAGAATATCGTCGATAAATACTACTACGAACTTGCCTAAGTACTGACTGAAAATACTGTTCATCAGGCACATAAACGTGGTTGGTGCGTTAGTGAGTTTGAAAGGTATGACTACGAATTCATAGTGTCCATATCTTGTTCGAAAAGATGTTTTGTTTATGTCCTCATCTTTTATCCTAAATTGGTGATAACCGGATTGTATGTCCAACTTTGAAAAGACCTTTGCCCCACCTACTTGATCGAACAGATCATTTATCCTTGGTAAGAGGTATTTGTTCTTAATAGTCATTTTGTTTAGTTGTCTATAATCAATACATAGTCTTATAGTATCATCTTTCTTTTTCACAAAGAGTACTGGTGCCCCCCATGGTGAAACACTCGGTCTAATATACTCTTTGTCCAACAATTCCTGTAATTGTATTTTTAATTCTTTCAATTCTGGTAGACTCATTCGGTAAGGTGCTTTTGAGATAAGGGATGAACCAGGTGGTAAGTCTATGGAGAAGTCTATTTCCCTTCTAGAATTTAATTCTGGTATCTCATCCACAAACATGTCTCTAAATTCACATAGGACAACAAAGTCTTCTAACTTTGGCTTATTTTCTTTTTCTAACAGATTCGTTACTTGGATTTCATAAACTTGAGATCCCTTTCTCATACATTTCTTGAGTTGCATCGCTGAAACTTGTCTGACTGATACCGGTTTTGGTATACCTTGGGCTATTCTAGTAGTGCCAAAATCGTCTTTATAGTTAAGTGTATTTGCATAACAATCTAGTACTGTTGTGTGCTTTTCCAACCAATCCATTCTAATAATCATATCATAAGATCCTAGAGGTAGGATGTTCAGATTTTTCCTTTTATTTTGGCCATCTATGCTGAATTCAAAATCAGAAATAAATTCAACTACTTTCCTTTTAGTCCCTGTTGCTAGTTGTACCAACCATGATTTTGTGTGCTTCAGTTTCTTAAGTTTCTTAGACTCTACTGCATCAGGATTAATATAACTTAACGTAGCTCCAGGGTCGATTAAAATAGAAATTTGTGAGTTATTTATTTTACCTTCGATCTCTACCACAGAGGACTGGTGGTCAGCTTGCCAGCCATTTATGGCAGCATTTATCTGATGCAGGCTTCCACCCATGTCACCCACCGTCGAGGCTTCCTACAAATTATGAACAACAGTTCTATTTGCTGAAATTAAAAATGGATAGTTCCTCCTTAGATGAGGTTATCCACATTTCCAACACTTTAATGGCTCACGAGAGCTATTCCCAAACTTCTTCATTTCCAGATTTTCCGGTTTACCGTTGCTTTGTGGATTCGGATGATTGGAGTGAAAATCCTTTCTCGGAAATATTTTTGCTGCATTCTGATAAGGAGTTGGCTGGTATGCTTTCTTCCACTGGTTCATTCAATTTTGTTTCTTATCCTTCCAGGCTTTGGGAAACTCTACCTGCTGTTTATACTGGTCATAGCACATTCATGCTTTCCTGAATACTTCACTCAAGGATTTGGGGTTGTCAAATTAAATTATGTCCCTGTAGGACTGTGGTAAACAACTTAAGAATCGTTGGATTTTTACCTTATTCTCCTGGATGTACGGTACGAACCTTAGTATTTCCATAAATTTATTTATATGGTCCTCCATCATCATCTGTCCAAGTCGTAACTCGTAAAATTCTTTCATTTTCCTTTCATAATAGTTTTCATAAAGGTATTGTTTCTTGAAATAATTCTTAAAGTCAGACCATTCCAACTGATTCTCCTTTAGGCCCTTGGCCAATTTTAGGTCTTGCCACCAAATGTTGGCCTTCCCTTTCAGATTGTAGATGTCCATTCCGACCTTCATATTGCTGGAATAGTTGTATATCTGGAAGTATTTTTTGATGTCCAACAACCATGCCTCATCTTCTTCTCGTGTCCTGGATTCTCCATCAAAGGTAGCTGGTTTAATCTTCTTAAATTCTCCTTCAAGGTGGTCTATTTGTTTTCTTTTTTTGTCTGTTTTAGTTTTGTCCTCAGCTGAAGGAGTTGCTTTAGACGAACTGTCTCCTTTTTCTATTTCCATCCTAGAGTTCTTGGAGGCCCTTTTGTTGACCTCTTCGTAATGGTTATCTTCCTTTGGGATTTCCTTGGTCACTATACTGCGCAGTAGGACCTCATTTATCTCTTGTTGTTCCTGCTGTGATTTCTTCAATTTATCATTGTCTTCTTTGAAAACCTGTACTTCAACAACAAGATTCCTCATTGTTTCCAGTACTTCCGTAGGAGAGCTCCCATCACTTATTCTATATTGGATCTCCATGAGGCTCCTGTTCTAGATTTCCTTCCATTCTGATTTCTGCATCATCCTGAGCTGCCATAATTCACACAAAACAAAAATGTTTTATGTTTGTAACAAAAAGGTTTATTAGTTTTGCATAGATCAAAATATGTGCTAAGAAACTAATGTGGCCCTGTTCAGGTCCAGTGTTGTAACCTTTTTCTCTGATACCATATATAATGTACCTATAATTACGATAAAAAAAAAAAACTTTGTGGTCCTAGATTTTCAATTAAAGATAAGCTTAACTCAAATCTTGCTGCAAGGAGATTAGACACTTCTTTCTCCCACATTAGTTCTTACCAAGGCTATTTTACAAGTGAAATTATATGACTTTACCTTTTCCTCGTAATTCTTGAATCCTTCAAATCCTATAAGTGTTTCTTTCTATTTTATCCACATAGGTTGTACTCCTTCCCTTAACAGACTATACATATAAATATACCAGTGTGTTTATGCAACCATATATATATACATGGCTAATGTCAATATATCATTGTGCCACAAAATATTTACGCAACAACTTATATACATATATATAACTATTTCCAAATACATTATGCCACCAAATATTTATGCATCAATTCTATATGAATAAATATAACTATTACTAAACCTATTGCACCATAAAACGTTAAGAAATAACCTATATCTATAAGTCCATTGTCAAAAGTACTGCACCAGCAAGGCCTACCATGAGATGGGTCTTATGAATGACCCTTCCATAAAATTCGGGAGTGGCCAATACGTTTTCTTTGGTATGGTGGCAGATAACTCTTTGTTATCAATGGTGTCTCAGTATGTGTGACTATTAGGCGTGAAGATGGTAGGTAAGAACCAGTTCTCACCTCACCCCTTTAGAGATAATCGTCATTTCCCTCGAAATAACTTTTGGAAGGAGACTTCCCTTTCCTTAACATAATTTATTCGAGTACTACGAGTCCAACCAAACTAGCACGAGTAAACTAAACTATCTGCTAACTCCATTTTCAGTGGATTGAGACATGATCAACTTTGGGATACGGTTGAGGAGGTGTAAGGATCCTTCTGCCTGAGCATTTAAAATATTTTGATAGAATCCCCTCGGTATTATCACAAGTTTAAGGCGTCCTTTTGAAATCTCACCACCTTGCCCTAGCGGTAGTACTGATCCTACAGACTGCCATTAAGTGTCCTTGGACTAGTATATGGACGCTAGGTTTATCATTTTCGTTAATCTTCTTTTGATGTCAGCTCTGTGTGTTCCCCTGCGATTAAGGTCGAGTTACCAGACCATCTCTGTAACTGCTCAATGCCTAAGTTTTGGACTCATTCTAGAGCCAAACATTTTTTGGGCGGGCCTCTACCATTGGGACTCCACACAAATAAGGTAAGGTTATCATTTGTTGCTTTATAAGTCTTTTGTACTAAAAGAAACCATTCTGGTGACTGAGCCGTTCGACGTGAGGTTTTTTTTTTATAGTCTACTTCTTGGATAATGAAAAAGGTTATACATTCATGAAGTTTTTATTTACCTTACAGTCCCTGTACTCTTTGTTGTCTTATCATATACACCACCCCTCATTAGGTTTTAGTAAAATATCTCTCGTTTATTCGTCGGAGGGTAGATTCTCACGAAAGAGTGCTTTTGTGAAATGTTCAAAGCATTGTGTAATTCATCTTTTTTGTGTTGTGGTATCGAACGGTTGTTAGTGTTTGAACTAAATACCTCTGTGATATTGGTGTGCTAAGATAGCTTACATCACCAGCCAGAAGCCCCTTAAAATTTCTCAGATGTATTTATCATATTTCACTATCCTTATGAATTGAAACTGGTGGCGAGGGTTTTCTATATCAAACTTGAATTAATAATATATCCCTTGTAAATTGATACTAGCTCAATAGTCAAGTAGCTTCTGTCCCACATGGGAAAATATGCTTAGGTCGTTTTATGCTCAACATGTTTGTGTTGTTTGAAAGGAAGACTAAACTCGACAGTTAGATGTATTATTGTCTAAAAGGAGAACTTAAGATCTTTTACACTTAATATAGTATACATCATCCATATATATAAAGGGATTTAGTATAGTTGCTTAGTATATTTCATTATTCAAGAATATTGTATAAAGATTTCCTTGCATTAATTTAAATTGTTTCTTTTGAATTGATACGCATCACTAATGATGGGCCCTATTTGATGTGAGGGTACCCATCAGTAAGTTGTTGTCCATCCATCCTCGACCCTGAGTGTCTGTTCAGCCGGAAAGTAACAAAGGAAAGAATCCGTGTGAGCCTAAAATTCATAAGTTAAGTAATATATGGGTATGATGTCTGAATAAACAATTATCACTCTGTTCATGTTTTCTCAAGTTTTCCTTGAATGAATTTTTCTAATCTTCGGATGGTGATTATTCCAGGTTTTGTCTATGGAGATTTCTGATATCCATCTGCATGCTCGGCGCAAAAGGTATTCAAGTTCCCTTCTGTAACCCTTCTGGAGGTCGAACAGTCAGTGTGGAAATTTTTCATGTAGTCATTTCATGTCGTTTCCTACATCTCCTATTGGACCTAGAAGGGAAATTTTTTCCCAACTATAACTTAGAGTTTGGTCCGGATATTAGTATGATTCTTACAACACTTTATGTATAGGATTACCCTGTTCGTTCGAGGTAATGGAATGGTTATTTAAACGGTTCTCCTTATCATTTTGGGTCTCACCCCACTCTGGAAATTAATTGCCAGGGAATTACTATTAAAAAAAAAAACTCTGTTACACATCCTGAATGCTAGGTTTCTAAGAAAGGATATCGATGCATATCAGATCTGTAATATTATATTGTTTTACTCCCTTTCAACATGCCTTGTTTTCATTGCCAATATGTTTCAATCTGAACTAGTAATAGTTAGATTAGACACAACACTGAGTAAATATAATGATATGAGTTATCAAGTTAATTGGTAAAATGAGATTTCTATTCTTTGTTTTATTTCCAAATCGCTTATTTACACACATATATATATCACACTCTATATGAAATATATATATATATATATATATGTATGTATGTATGTATGTCTATAGATTCCAGACTGTCTTGTACCTTTCCCTTTATATGAGAAAGGAAAACTCAGCTATTAAAATTGAACTCTTTGAAATTTTAATTACAGAGATACACATAAATTTATTGTATATTCAGACTTGTTAAAATACAATGATACATGGATAATACCACCTATAAAGCCCAATTACAGAAGAGGAAATTCCTGAACTAGGTTATCTATTAGAAACTCCACATATGAACATATTTCATTCATGAAAATAATTCACTTAAACACAAACAAATGCATATATCAGATATCCATTTATATAACATTCGTCCAGAATTAATCTAGAAGTTTCCTTTGATACAATGTTAAGTTCAACAACATTCAACCATATTTTTTCCATAACAATAACCCTAACTAGAGTTTACAGATGTAGCTTATTAGATATCCATTTATATAACATTCATCTAAAGGAGAGGTAGAATAACGTATCTGAACCAAATTCGCAAGAAGACAAAGGGAACAACCACGTTCCTCCCAGCCGTAGAACAGGGCAGCCAAATCACTTGTCCTGTTCACCCCCTAGCCTGACCATGAGTCGATGAGGGTTAACTCAGAACTCCTCCTCAACATCGTCATTCCACTTCAGAAAACTTCTTCTTGCCTCACACTCAGTAGGGAGTGTTCATAACAATAAGCAGTCATAAATGTTTCTCCTTAGCATACTCCTCCTTGCTTTACACTTTAGAAAATGGTGTTCATAACAACAAGAGGTAATTCCTTTCCTAGCATACTTGGCAGTGTCCTGCCTCCCCACATATGCTATTTAAAACAATATTTTTTCCTAGGTCTTTTTCCCTCCTTGGGAATTTTTGCATCTTTCTAAATCCCTAATTTTCAGGGGCTGCCAATGGCCAAATCCCTAATTTTCCAGTGTTAACAATCAGCCCAGAGGTAGTTCCAACATGTTCCCCACCCATGGAGTCATAGTCAGCTGATTTTAATATGGTTGTTCCATTTGTCCTCCTGCAATCAATATAAAATATTCTGTTTTTATACAAGTGTCATAGTCAATTAGTTAGTTGGGTCAAATCAGATCTCTACCCAACAGTCATAATAATTAATTACAATTATCAAATTCGAAATTTGGAATTGCCATAAATGGCAAAAAATTTCCAATTTCGAATTTACTAAAAACGAAATAATTTTCCAACAAATTTGAATTTCAAAAATACTTTATTTTTGGGGATGTTACAGAGTCGACTTGTCTTCTAGGGTTATTAGCCAACTCATTAGATTTTTTTCTTTCTTCCTCGAATATTCTAGTCTTGTTAGGTTTACACATGGAGGTAAATACCTCCTGCAACTACCATAATATCAACACTCCCTCATAGCTAGGGAGGTATTATAGGTAATGGTCTTGATCACAAACATACCATTCACTCGGTAGAATCAACATAGTTGTATAGACTATCTCATGACTAGATCATGAGCACCATCATCACCATCAGTGTCATCAGTTGCATCATCTCTCAAAACCATACTCCATCTGATTAATTAGACATGATGCTGGATAAGTCACTCATACCACAGAGTGACACAAGAGCCATTCTTATAATCTGCACATATGTCCTAGAAGAATAAATGTCCTGAACCATTTTCCATCTGGGAGATCTCTGTCCATTGATCATCCATCTAGATGATAATAATTTTCAACACTATTGATAGTCTTCAAGGCAATCAGAACAGTATCATTCAATAGAACACAACTGTGTCTATCCATGAGAGTACACAACTACAATCCAGTGGTACTCTACCACACCAAGTAGCATACAGGTACTTGATCAGTGACATATAGTCACAAAAAGTGGAAAACATCCACCACAGTAGTATACATCTATTATCTAGAGACATATAGTCTTCATAAAAATCATCTGATATCAACCTACACATAAATAATGTTATGATATAAACTAAATCATCTGGGCCATTCTTCCACTTATATCTGTGAGATCTTGGAAGAGAATCTTCCCTCATAAGGTAAAACATCAATTATGAGCTATCTAGACTATTATTCTCAAGAAAGGAAGAATAATTGTCTTTATTTATGAGCCTGGACCATTCCCCACCCTGGGCCATTCCTTTGGCACTAAAAAAAGTGCAACTTGGAAAGAATGAATCTTCCCTAAGGAATGCATGTCCCTGATTGTTGAACCTAGACCATTCCCCACCATGGGCCATTCCTCTGACACTAAACAAAGTGCAAGCTAGAGAGAATGAATCTGCCCTAAGGAATGACTGTCCGAACCATTTCCTAAGGAAATTATTGTCCTGCACCAACCTCCAAAACAAACCATTCCCCATGTTAACAACAATGGGAAATCGTTGTCCGGTGAGACCAGCTAGTATTCTTGAGTAACCCTCAAGAAGAGAGACTACCCTAGACCATTCCCCATGTTAACCAAAATGGGAAATTAATGTCTATGGTACATCAACAATCCATCGAACCATTTTCATTACAAAAATGAGGGTTCGATCTGGACCATTTTCCGAACTAGAAAATGCCTGTCCGTCAGAAATCTCAAACCACTTTCTAAACTGGAAAGGGATTGCTCATCCTGGACCATTTTTCGAACTAAAAAATGACTGTCCATAAATCAATAACACCTAAGTGCTCCCTCCCAACCTGGGAGTCATCGCTTCCTTTTTCATTAAGGAAGTCATCTCCATGAGCTCCAGTCTTGAGTACGCAAACTCTTTCATCTTGGACAGAAGCTTTACCAAAATTTCTTGCTTATATTCTCATTTGTGGAGATATATATTGGAGAACCACTTTCTCCTTTATGGAATTCATCACGGAGAATGCAATGCTTGATCTCAAATGTACTTTTTTTTTTTCTGGAACATTGGTTTTCTATGAAGGATTCATATATCTATGATCAATAAAGTATATCATTTTTGGATTCCTCTTTGGTTCCTTCTATCTCACAACATCGTGGAAAGGGTAAAACTGTAACATATCCAAGTGGTACTTATTTGGCCATCATGGGAGATTGTCATGGATTAGCGATCCATCATCCTGAGCTTCTGAGTAACCATTCAGATACAATATCTATGTTATAGAAAGTATTCACCATGCTTCTATTGTGCATTGGAGTTTCTCCACCAAATTTTCTTCTTCCATATGAATACAAGGGTCTATTTCTGGTATACATCAAATCTTTGAGGTTGCTCTTCATATGCTCTTTGTTCAATTGCTTTGGAGAACAGTCTTTGCCTTTATCTGATGTAAAACTCCAACCCATGGATATTGCAAATGATATAATGACTTGTGTAGAGGTATGTCTGGTTTACTGGAATGATTAATCATCATATTCTTCTCCCTCCATCTGGGAGAACCTCTAGTTCTAGATCCCACAATGCTTTCTGTTGGAGACAGAAGTCACCTCTGGATTGCAGCAGGAGCAGATCCCTACGCCCATCAGTTTATGTCACGATTTTTTTATAGATGGGGTGACCGAATGGAATCCAAATCAAAACAACATTGTTTTAACACCGAAACTAGGTCGAGTATGCATGAATAGGTGAGGTATTAACCAAACTTTAGACAATGAGTTGTAGCAGAGGCGAGTAGAGGGAAGACTTGTATAAGATAAATGCAAAGGTCTGCTATAAACATCAAGTTTCTAACGGACTGTAAGGCATATGAACACAAGATCTTCTTACATTCGAATGCAAAAACCATAGAATACAATAATGCCACAATAAATCCTTTATCATAACATATTTGCAGTAATTCATGTGAATCAATCAATCATGAACTCTCTCAGCATGAGATGAAGATTAGACGGAGTAAGAAAAGTTGTCTGTCATAAAATAATAAATCTCACATACAGAGGCATGAACAAAAAACTAGAAATGCCTGTTAAAACTTTACAGTCGGGAGTTGTGATCTACCATCGATAGATTACAAAAAATACAAAAAATGAGTCTATATACTTAGAGAATATCACCTCACATCGGTGTGCTCAGTCATTCAAGGTTTTGTGTCCCTTCAGCCAAATTTGGATGGGTATTCTCTGTCAGATGCCACCTTAACTGCGCGTGGCTCTTGCACGGGGAGTAGCTGAGCCATTAAGGGCCGAGATAGCGTGTGCAGACCTCCTCGTGCTGAGAAATCGACATGGCCCCTTTGGAAAAGAGGGTACACAAGACCCTTTCGAGCAGACTTCTTTCCAGACCCTCCATACCTCACGCTTAATGAATGATGGGAGGTTTCAACCACCCCTTCTGGCCTTCATTTACTCCAAGCAAAAACCAGGACTGAGGTCAAACCCGATGGCACCTGCAAATCCCGCTGAGCCCCTATGTGAATGAACTCGACGCCCTTTGACTTCTCCTATGCAGCTATTTTCTTTCCCAAGTGACTACGGGCCGTGACCCCACGCCTGTCTCTCAGAGTGCTTTCAGCGTTTCAGGATTCGCAGATGAGAAAGGAGAGGGTCTTTTTTCCTTCGAAATCGCGATGGGAAAAATGCCAGGAGAACCTAACGGTCGCCATGCGTTCCCCCACTGATCTGATGATTATGAATTGATTCAGCAATACTGTGGGCCCCAGTGGCCAAATGATAAACACAAGCGCCTCTCTTTCGGGCTTGTTCCTTTACGACTAGGTGCCAAAACCGTGGGCCCATCTTAGAAGAGCGCTTATCGACATTTCAGGGTTCGGGATTTCGGGATGTGGAACGACGGGGGAATTTTACCCCTCAAACTCCCGAATGCCGATATCCTGATGTGACTTGATCCTGCGCCATGATTCGCTGGATTAGATGACCTAGATTTAGTCTTAAAATATAGGCGTTTTACGGTGAATCCTGCAGACCTGGGTACCTTGGGTGCCTAAGACAAATAATATCGCTAACATTAGGCTCCATGGGGGATAGAGTCATCCCTTCGATGCTCTAAGAACTCATTTTGCAGCTTCAGTGTCTTGCTATTGGGCTATGGAGTCACTTATTAAGCCGAAAACATGCAAAAAGAAAATAAACAAAGAACTAAAGGACAATATTTACAAACAAAGGAGTCGTTTAAGGCTCAAATAAAACACTTCTTCAGAAAATGCCCATTTACTGGGTTGTTGAAAACCTCTTCACCCTCCAGATATTGCAGCATGTACGTGTTGTTGGAGAAAACCTCAGAGATTTTGAAAGGGCCGATCCAGAGGGAATCAAACTTGTTGTGTTTGCCTTTATCTTGTCTGGGTACGTCCCACTTAAGTACCAAATCCTCGATCTCGAACTCTTTCTTCTCAACCTTCCTGTCGAAATCCTGTTTGATCTTTTGCTGATGACTATAAGTTGTGTCCCTCACTTGTTCCCTGATCTGCTGTACCTCCACTATCTGATGAATCCTTCTGATCATATGATCTGGCTCTCCTTCATGATCCTGAAAGAACTTTGCCATAGGTAAGGCGAGCTGAGTGGGAAAAAATGCCTCTGCTCCGTAAACCAGATGAAAAGGCGTGGTGCCCAAGGATTTCTTCGTTGTCACTCGATCAACCCATAGAGAAAATTTTAACTTTGAATCCCAGGCCCTTTTGTTGTCCTCCAATATCCTTTTAATTATTCTTATCAGGCTTTTGTTAGAGGACTTTGCTAAACCATTGCCTTGGGGATAGTAGGGGGTGGAGTGAATTAGCGAGATCTGGAACTGCTCATAGAACTTAACTAGAGGCTCATATTTGAAAGAAGTAGCATTATCAGTGACAATCCTGCTGGGGCAGCCAAATCTAGCTATGATATCCTCTAGGAAGATGATAATTACTTTGTGTGATGCGCTTCTGGTGGGGACATCTTGTATCCACTTAGTGAAATAATCTATTTCCTTCAAGATCCATCTGTGTTGGCCACTTGAGGGAGGATGGATTTCCCCTATGAAGTCTAGCCCCCACTGTTGAAAATGTGTTGAAGATACTATAGGCTTCAATGGTAGCGGTTGGAGCTGTTGTTTTCCTGAGAACTTTTGGCATTTGATGCAATATCTGATTCCTCTGTAGACATCAACGAATAAAGTAGGCCAGTAATATCCATCCCGGAGGATTTTGTGAGCTGTGGTCTTCCAGAAATGATGCCCCTCACAAAGGCCTCTGTGGAAATTGGACATAACTTTCTGGGCTTCTGATGGGTTTAAAAATCTCAGCAAAACCCCTAGAGGGTCTCTCCAGTACAAGACTTGTCCAACGAGGCAATACTTGACCGCCTTGAGCTTTAAAGCTCTTGCTTTACTTTTACCCATTCCATCCGGAGGCTTCAACTTCTGCAGAAAGTATAGAATGTCATGGTATCGGGCACATTCTGCCAGCGATAAGCTGTCCTGAGAGTGTTGGATGGACAACTCAGCTTGTTGATTTCCTGAACCAGTATTGACGGAATTAACCCCCAAGGCCTCACAATTGGATTCAGCCAGTAGCTTGGCTAAACCTTGCCCCTTAACCAACTCGGTGGGCTTTATTTCCAAGTCAAATTCCAGAATTTTAGCTATCCATCTGCCTCTTCTCCCATCTATGTCGGGCTGTACAAGGATTTCCTTCATAGAAGCTGAAGGGACGTATGCTATTACCTTTGAGTGAAACACGTAGATCCTGAAAGCTTTGAGATATTTTATTAAGGCATAGGCCTGTTTATCCATGATCTCATACCTGATCTCTGCATATCTTAATGCCTTGCTGAAGAAGGCAATGGGTTACTCTCGCCCCTCCTCATTTCTCTGCAACAAGATCGTTGCTACTGTATCAAAAGAAGCAAAAGAGAAAATTGGGAATTCTTTGGAATAGTCAGGACTGATCAGCACAGGTGCCTCAGTCAATGCCCTTTTTATTTGTCAAAATATTACCTAGGCTCAGCGGTCCATTTCACTTTGTTTCCCTTCCTAAGCATGGTTGTGATGTGTTTCACTAGCTCAACAAAATTTGAGACAAACTGTCTCAGAAAATTAATCTTCCCCAAAAAGGCCTGAACTTCCTTTTTAGATATGGGAAGTGACAGGGTCTGAATTGCCTCCACCCTACTAGGATCAATCCTCACTCCCTCTGTTGATACTATATGGCCTAATAACTTCCCTTCCTGCATAGTGAACAAAGATTTCTTGGGGTTTAGGGATAAGCCGAACCTCCGACATTTCAGGAAAACTTTCCTCAAGTGGCAGCGGTGCTCTTTCTCTGAGCTGGAGAAGACCATGATTTCATCGAGATAGATTACCACAAATTGGTCCTTCTCCCCGATGAAGGCTATATCCATGGCTCGCTGAAATGTTGCACCTTCATTCATAAGCCCAAATGGAATTTTGGCATACATGAATGTGCCCCAAGGAGTGGTTAAGGTTGTCTTTTCCCTGTCCTCAGGCATGACCGATATCTGATTATATCCAGAAATCCCATCGATCATGGATATCCTGGATGCACCAGTTACCCTCTGCAGTATGTGTTCCATCTTAGGTAGAGGGTAATTGTATTTATTTCAGCTTCTATTCAGATTCCTGAAATTGATGCAAAGCCTGATTTCTCCACTTTTCTTCCTTACTGGAACCAAATTGGCCACCCATTCGGAATATCTCAAGGGGACGATGATCTGGGCCTCCAACAACTTTTTTACTTCTTTCTCCATGATGGGTAGCAACATGGGATTTATCTGTCTTAGCTTCTGTCTGAATGGTCTAGCCTCTTCCTTCAATGGGATCTTGTGCTCAATGAAGGATATGTCATACGTCTTGAGGTCTTCGTAGGTCCATGAAAACACATCAACGAACTCTCTCAGCAACTGCGTATATTCGGCCCTCTGTTCTCTGGTAAAACTGCTTGACAATTTGACGAACCTGGGCTCCTCTTGTGTGCTAATGTTGCATTCGGTTGTCTCAGCGTCTTCATTTGAGACCTTACGCTTCACTGGCACATCATTCCCATCAAACAATCTTTCTAAAGGGACTAGTCCTCTCAAAATGTGGTTGCTGGGAAGCTGAATAATCTGGTGATTAGTGATCTTGTTTAAAGACTCCTCAGGACAAGGATCACCTTCCAGGTCAGGATCCTGGTCAATGTGCAACGCAGAAAATTCATCAACAGATTGGAGAAATCTTTCAATTTCCAGATCATCTTCGAAAACCTTCCAATGCTTGACATTTTCCGGTACAGAGGGCCTGTATTTTATCTCAACATCATTTTTTACCATAGGCGGCAGAGGAACCTTGTGAGAACTAGCTGAGACGGCTAAAGAATCAGCTAAGCTATTTTCTCTTCTCGGAATGAAAGAAATGTTAAAAGCCAAGAAGAAATTATCCATCAGGTCCCATACTTCATTTCTATAATTTTTGAGCTGGGGATTATTAGCGCGATAAGCATTTCTGACCTGCTGAATAATCAACTCAGCATCTCCAAATATCGCTATCTCTTTAATTCCCATTTCCTTTGCAGACCTCATACCCATAATAAGAGTTTCATACTCTGCCACATTGTTGGTAGTTTCGAATTCCAGCTTGTATGACATGGATATGGCCTCTTGACAAGGTGATATGAAAACTACTCCAGCGCCAACGCCTTCGTTAGAAGAAGCTCCATCGAGAAACATCTTCCACATAGAGGGGGTTGGAGGGGGAGTCGGATAATCAATACTGGGCTGCTTTCTGACTTGGAAAGGGTCTTCAGGAGCATCAGTGAGTTGCAATAGGCTAGACCCCAAATCGGTGTCAATTGCAAAGATGGGGTGATTAGTGGGGTTTGCTTCATCACTTACAATATAGGCCAGCTGGGCTTCTCTATATAACCTCCTTTGTTCCCCTTCGAAAACCAGAATGGTGGCATACGTGAGATCCATATGTAGTGTTCCCCCAAGCTTTTGTATCCAAGATCTAGACAACAACATGCCGAACTTGGGGGGGACATCAGCTACCACAATATCCATAACCACACTCTTCATGGGCAGCTGAAACAAGGAAACCACCAGGTCTTTGATGACTCCCAGAAACTGCACCCTCCTTGAGTCGAAAGAGTACAAATCATGATAAGTTTTGGTCACCTCCAGTCCCAATTATTCCATTACTATTTTGGGCATAAATTTATGGGAATCCCCTGAATCCATGAGGCAGTTATGAAACACTTTATCATGTATGTTCAGGGATGTGTAGAAGGGAGGGGATGAGTCATCTCTATATTCTACCATGGGCCCTAAGACAACTGTTGGCTTTTCATCTTGGAGATTTATTGAGTCAGCAGAAGGCTAAGGGGGGTCAGACTGTAACAGCTTGGAGAGGGACCTCTTGAAATCTTCATTTTTAACTAGTTCAGATAGGGGTACATGGATTTTAATCTTCTGAATTTCATGCTCAAAAATGAAGGAAGGAACAGGCTTAGGAGCTTCCCTTACCTTAGTGACAAGATCTCTGGCTGCTAGCGAAGCATTCTGATCTTTCTTTTCTTTGGTAGTGGCTACTGCAGCTTTAATAGGCCTCTCCGCTATGGGGGACTCATCCTGGTTATCAAAATTCCCTTCTTTCCTTTTTGACCTGAGGTTATATCTGTTAGGAGTATTGCTGGATTTTTCCCCTCTACTCAACTCATCGATTTGAGCGTTGATAAGGGATTCTTCATATGCAGATTGAGTCAGATGAGGAAACAGAGAAGTGTCCTCAATGCAATGGATCTTAGGGTCGAGTTAATCCACCTCCTCCCCCTCCTCATGAGAAACTAGGTTGTTCTGGAGAGGGGAATGAATCCTTTGATCGTCTCTCTCCCTGCTCCTTTGTTCCTTAGGAAAAGCATGTGGCCCGTTGTTATTAAGCTTCCTAAAACCTCTACTATCTTTATTTTGGGGATTTTTGTAGCCGGGTTTCCCTTCTAATTCCCACCTTTCCATCCTGGCAGAGAGTGATTTTAGCGCTCTAGTTGTCTCATCTGTCTGAAGGGACAGGGGAGAGGAACTAGATGGGGAAGCTTCATGCCTATGCCTAGATATGTTTCTACCAACAATACTCCTGATTCGGTCGACATTCAATAAATTAGATTCTACCTCCACGACTGCATCCTGCATGTGGGCCAGCGTAGTGGCTCTCATTTCCCTCAACAGGAGGCAGAAATTGGGATCAGAGGCACTAGCATAAGTGATCTTTGTAGAGGCTTCGGAAAGTTTTATCTCAGCTGGGATTCTGTTGTACATTTTATTGAATCTCTTGGAGAAGTCGGAGACAGACTCCCGTTCTTTTCTCTTCAAAGACCCAAACTCTGTCATGTAATACATGAAATCTTTTTTATCTCCCCACTGTCTCAAAAAGGCACCATCCAAATCTTTGATCCCATTAATAGATCCAGGAGACAGGGCTTTGAACCTCTTTCTAGCCTCGCCTTGAAGGCTATGGAAAAAATCCTCATCCATACATTTGCGTGCATGATGACATTATCATCTGTAAAACTATAAAAGGCTTCCAGGTGTTCTTCTACATATATGTTTCCCTCACCCGTAAACTTAGGAAACTCTTTGAGGTAACCAACTGCTGGAAGGGCATTAAGAGGCTGAGGTAGCACGAGGGGAGCATACCTAGTGGCTATAATGGCTTCCATTCTGGTCATAGGGGGATTTGGTCCTGCCATAGGGATATTATGCGAAGGAGAACTCGGAGGAGAAGGAGTTCGAAATGGGGATACTGGGGATGAGATTCTAAGGGGAATGGGAAACAATAGGGGATTTAGGGAGAAGGATAGYGAGCTTAAGTTGGAGGATGTTTCTCTTTGTGTAGAGGCGGTGACCGCGAAAAGAGGAGAAGCGGTAAATCTCAGAGTGGGGAAATATTCTATGGTTGTAGGTCTACACCAGGATACRTCTTCAAAGGAGACGGGAGTGACAAGGATTTCTCCCTCTAATCCCAGACCAGGGAGGGAAACCTCAACAGGAAGACTCCCTAAATTTAAGAAATGGGAAACTTCAGAAGACGGTCTGCCAGGAAACTGAGGCAGAGAGAATGGAGTTTCTACAAAGGGAGATGGAGGATTACCTGGTTCGACGGTAGCTTCTCCTTTAGAGGCCTTTCCTTTTCCGAGAACTGCCTCCCAATCAGTTTCATAAATTGCTAGAGGCAGCTGAGGATGGGACCGCATGTGTTTTCCTCTGAAAGCCACAATTGACGTGGCAGGTTCGCTACAGTGGAGTCGCCAGGTGCACAGCGCCAATCTTGGAAGGCTCTGATACCCGATGCACCTTCAGGATCAGAGGCTCAATGTCGTTCAATATCGGGGAAAATTTTCAACTTCGTCCCCGATAATAGCTCCAGAAATGTTGGCGATGGAAGTCACCCCTGGACTACAACAGAAGAAGAGCCCGACGCCCATCAATTTATGTCACAATTTGTTTATAGATGGGGTGACCGAATGGAAGCCAACTCAAAACAACATTGTTTTAACACCGAAACCAGGTCAAGTATGCATGAACAGGTGAGGTCTTAACCAAACTTCAGACAGTGAGTTGTAGCAGAGGTGAGTAGGGGAAGACTTGTATAAGAGAAATGTAAAGGTCTGTTGTAAACATTAGGTTTCTAACGGACTGTAGGAGAAGGCATCTGAACACAAGATCTTCTTACATTCGAATGCAAAAACCAGAGAATACAATAATGCCACAATAAATCCTTTATCATAAAATATTTGCAGTAATTCATTTGAATCAGTCAATCATGAACTCTCTCAGCATGAGATGAAGATTAGATGGAGTAAGAAAAACTGTCTTTCATAAAATAAGAAATCTCACATACAGAGGCATGAACAAAAAACTAGAAATGTCTATTAAAACTTTATAGTCGGGAGCTGTGCTCTACCATCGATAGCTTACAAAAAATACAGAAACTGAGTCTATATACTCAGAGAAGATCGCCTCACATCGGCGTGCTTGGTCATTCAAGGTTTTGTGTCCCTTCAGCCAAATTTGGACGGGTATTCTCTGTCAGACGCCACCTTAACTACGCGCGGCTCTTGCACGGGGAGTAGCTGAGCCATTAAGGGCCAAGCTAGCATGTGCAGACGTCCTCCTGCTGAGAACTCGACATGGCCCCTTTGGAAAAAAGGGTACACAGGACCCTTTCGAGCAGATTGCTTGCCAGACCCTCCATACCTCACACTTAATGAATGATGGGAGGTTTCAACCACCCCTTCTACCCTTCATTTACTCCAAGCGAAAACCAGGACTGAGGTCGAACCTGATGGCACCTGGAAATCATGGTGAGCCCCTCTGTGAATCAACTCGATGCCCTTCGAATTCTCCTACACAACTATTTTCTTTCCCAAGTGACTACGGGTTGTGACCTCATGCCTGTCTCCCAGAGTGCTTTTGGTGTTTCAGGATTCACGGATGAGAAAGGAGTGGGTCTTTTTTCCTTCAAAATCACGATGGGAAAAATGCCGGGAGACCCTAACGGTCACCACGCGTTCCCCCACTTATTTGATGGTTCTGAATTGATTTGGAAATACTACGAGCCCCGATGGCCAAATGATAAACACAAGCGCCTCTATTTCAGGCTTGTTCCTTTACGACCATGTGCCAAAACCGTGGGCCCGGCTTAGAAGAGCACTTATCGTCATTTCGGGGTTCAGGGTTTCGCGATGTGGAATGACGGGGGACTTTTACCCCTCAAAATCCCGAATTCCAATATGCTAATGTGACTTGATCCCGCACCATGCTTCACTGGATTGGATGACCCAGATTTAGTTTTAAAATATAGGTGCTTTCCCGTGCATCCTGCAGACCTGGGTACCTTGGGTGCCTAAGACAAATAATATCGCTAACACTTTCATTCATAAGTCTTCCATACACTGTTCTTCATCACAACTTTCATTTCCTTTGCTTGATTTCTTTTAGTGAGTTCATATCAGGCTGGTAATCTTGTGATTCTTGCTACAATGACTGGTTGTTCTGGATTTTCTTTATTTCTTGCAATCTTCATGTTCTTCCTCAGGTTTCTCTTTAGCTCTTGGGTCCATGGAGTTTCTTATAGATTCCATGCCCTAGAGATTCCACTTATTTCTTTCATAATAGGATCATGGATGTGTATGGACAACTAGGGATACTTTAAGGCTTCTTTTCGAAGAAGAATTCTTCTAAGGTCGAACTGAACATGTATTGTTTTTCATGGTTGCTACCATGGATATATACTACATCATCTTCAATGGATCATAGGATTATCTGCCTCCTAATCCTTCCTTCATGTATGAGTGCATGTTTTTCTTTTGGAAGTATATAATTAGGTCCCTCCATAATCCATTCTTCCTTCTGCATCCTTATTGCCTTCTACAAGGTGTCATAAATCTTTCTCTGATCTCCTCTTGATTGCTGACTTCTTTCTATCTTTTCTTCTTCTAAGTTTCTTCAAGATTGATTCTGATTTCGACTTATCTTGTAATAGATTCTACATGATTTGTTTGATGTATTTCATCCTTTCATGTGTATTATCTGAATTGTATAATTATAGCAATCCTTATCTTATAGTTCTTCTTGGAACATATTATCTTCTAAGAGATAGATATGCAAGATGTGTAAAGAGACTATGCAAACAATATATTTTCGACAGTTGAAGCATTGTATTTATGACATATCTTTCTCTTGATTTGACTTCTTCCTGGAGCCGAACTTCCTCTTGTTCCTAAAATTATTGAATCTTGTTGTGGAGGCTTGATCATCGTATTTATTTTGGGGTTTTTATTTTGCACTAATCCTTGATTCTTCTTGCGCACAACAATTCCAATGTTCTTCAAATGTAGGATACTCCTTCCTTTTGTTCATTTTTGCATCAAATGAATCCCATGTCTTGGGAAGACCATTGAGTACTATGTTTACCAATTCATTCTCTGAAATGATTTCTTCAATAGCTTGTATTTGATATCTTAACTGAGGTATCCTCACAAAGTATGATGTTATGTTGTCATCATCATTCATCTTCATGTCACAGAGCTCATTCTTCAGACTCATTACTTGTCCAATGTTTCTAATTGAGAAGAGGTTTGATGAGACAAGATGGGAGATGTCAGGTATCAAGTGGTATTTTATAGAGTCCACTATGATACTCATGGAATTGTTTTCACCATCTTTGAACTTTTCCATAACTGCAACGTTCTATGGTTCTTTCTCTTTTCCTTCTTCAAACTCTCATTTCACGATCTTTCCTGTCACGATATCCAACACTTTATTCTTGGAAAGGATGATGTCAATCCTTGTCTTCCATGATATGAAGTTAAAATATCCATCTAACTTGTTTTATGACTTCATGGAGTAGGTGATGTCTTCTTTGACTTGGTCAACCCTATATTTGACGAAAAACTCAAACTTGACGTCTTGGCTTGTTGAGAGTACCAGGAGATGCGCTAGGATAGGGAGCACTAGTCTATCTAGAAATTAGGTCCATCCTTTCACTTAAGGTGCCTCAATGAGAGGATTAGGGTTTTTGGAACTACACCTACTACTAACCCTAACTACAGTGCTTTTGTGACTACTCCTGCTAGAAACCCTAGCGACAGTTCTTCAACGAGTTTATTATCCTTCTCGCTATGATTCCTTCCAGTGGTTATACTGAATGAAGGAGGTGTGGGCCCATAACCTGTTAAAATATAATGGATGTGCTCATTTTACCATTGACAATATCACTATTGTCACCCAACCATAGGCCGAAGCCACCCTACGAGCACCTTAACCTTGACAGACAATCATTCTAGAAGAAAACCCTGGGCTAGATAGCCAAACAAAGGGTAGCACACCCTTCTCTAAGGATAGTGCACCAAAGAAGATCTGATCAGATAGTCCAAACCATAACCAAGATATAGTCCAAGCCAAAAATGAAATTTGCTAGCTGTAGCAGCTGCGATGATAGCTCTCCTCCAAACTTGCACACAAACTGGGAAAATGAAGTGCGCACAAGTGATTCTCTGCAATTATGAGAATGCATGCCAGAATGAATACTACCATCCTGTATTTATACTAATTCTGGCTAATTACCTAGGCCGACTTCTCATTCTGGGCGTTTATTTACTTAGTATATAATATTTCTTCTCGTTGACTTCTTCTATTGTAGGCTAATAACCTAATACCAATTATCTTCTTGAGTTGGCTTGTCTTCTAGAGTTATTATCCAACTCATTAGCATTTCTTATTTCTTCCCAGAATATTATATTCTCGTTAGGTTTACACATGGGGGTAAATACCTCCCACAAATACCATAATATCAACAAGGCGTTCAACTTTATTTGCGTAAAAATGTGTTGTAAACCACAGTGGTCCATTTTTAGTTCAAATTTCCATCCAATCAGGTAGTGTCTCCAAGCTCTCAAAGCATACTTAATCA
The DNA here is from genome assembly GCA_000966675.3 of Picea glauca. Lineage (NCBI taxonomy): Eukaryota > Viridiplantae > Streptophyta > Pinopsida > Pinales > Pinaceae > Picea > Picea glauca. Next base: position 1,075,006 of record JZKD02S2396375.1, read on the forward strand.
ATAAAAACTCCAAATAACGCATCACATAGTTCTCCTCATGCCTTCTTAACTTTCTCCAGATGTAAGGGATCACTCGACCATCTTGCATTGATAGTCCACCTAATACTTCCTTGGATGCGTTAGTGCATACCAAGAACTCCTCATCCATATCAGGGACCTTTAGTATTGGTGTTGTCGTCAACAAATCCTTGAGCCTTCAAAATTCTTTTGTGCATTTCTCGGTCCATAAAAACTTCTTGTTTTTCTTCTGCAATTTTGTAATCGTATTTGCTATCTTCGAAAAACCCTCGACGAATCATCGATAATATCTTGCTAAACCCATGAAGCTACACACTTTTGGGACATTCGTCGGTGCAGTACATTCCATAATAGCCTCTACCTTTGTTGGATCCACAATGATACCTTCATCGGAGATGACATGCCCTAAATAATGAATCTTCGATTGATAAAACGAGCATTTCGAAGGTTACCCAAACTATTTGTTCTCTCATAAACATTGTATTGCCAAGCACAAATGTTCGTCATGTTCTTCCATCGTCCAAGAATATATCAAAATATCGTCAATGAATACCTGAACAAAATTGTCCAAGTATTCGCGGAACACCCCATTCATCAAGCTCATGAATACCCCTAGGGTGTTTGTTAGTCCAAATGGTAAAACAATAAACTCGTAGTGTTCAAACCTCATCTTAAAGGAGGTCTTAGGAATGTCTTCCTCCTTGATATGTAACTAGTGATACCTTGATCTCAAGTCCATCTTCTATAACAACATCGTGCCCTTCATATGATAAAGTAGATCATCTATCTTTGGTAATGAATATTGGTTCTTGATCATTTCCTTGTTCAATTGAAGGTAGTCAATGCAGAGTCTCCATAAACCATCCTTTTTCCATATGAAAATAATACGAGCATGCCACGGTGACACACTTGGACATATAATTCCTATCTCCAACAACTCCTTCAACTTCATTTTCAACTTCTGTAACTCAAGGGTCAAAATCTGATAAGGTGTTCTTGCTATCGGTTTAGTCCCAGGCTTTAGGTTAATCATAAATTCAAATTCCTTCTCAGGCGACAACCCTAGTAACTACTCGGGGAATACGTCTGTAAACTCTCATACTACTGGAAGGTTTTCTAGTCCTTCCACCACACCCTTTTTGTTCAAATCAAGGATTGCATATAGCTTGCATCCATTGCGCATGTTATTCCCAAGTTGTAATGAAGAGATAAACATTAGGGAAACTCCTTGTTTCTTTCCTACAATCACATGTCTATGTCCCTCATCATCAACCAAAATCAATCATTTTTTTTTTACAGTTGAGTATCGCCTCATGTGATTCTCACTAGTCCATACCAATAATGACGTCATAAGATCCTAATATCATGATGTACAAGTTGGATTCGTGACAAAATATCCCAGTTTAAGGATATAACTCGTAACCTTTCCTCCAACCTTATGCTTTGTTGCCGAAGTCATTTCTACATAGCTAAACTCATCATGTTCGCTTGTCTTTACCTTAACTCTTTTTAGCGTTGCACCAGGGTCAACGATGGTTCCTATCATCTGAAGCACAGTAGATTAGTGCTAGGTATGGAGGTTATTCACCATTGCATGAATCCAATGGACCTTGCCCAAATATCCTATGGTAGTGTGTCTGGTTGATCTGGTTACTCTGGCCCTCTCAATTGCGTAATCGTGTTGGTAATGTGGCTCTCCACATGTCCAAAACCCGTTCTTCGATCCATTACTCCTTGTCCCTGAAGTAGAAGATGGAATCCCACCAGCCTTAAACCCTTGTATGTTATGTTGAATAGGCCTGAACTGCTACTATCGTGGTTGACATTATTGTTGGTGTTGTGGTCCTTTGTAGGGATTTTGTTGTTGAGGCATCGATCGTCATGGTGTAGTGAATGTGGATCCTCTAGTAGTACCTCGATACCCTGGTGGATGTCTAGATGATGTCTGATGTTGTTGCACACCAGATGTCGCATGTCCCGTTGGTCTCGTTGGAGTCCCTCTCTGCCCCCATTGATGAGCTCCTACTCAGCTATGAGGGACTTTTGAACAACACCGTGCAATTTTTGAGGCATCAGAATCATCACTTTCGCACGAATGTTGACATTAAGGCCGAACACAAAATTGTTTACCTTAAGTTTCTTGTTATTTAGGTGAGAAGCATACCAAAGAAGCTCCATGAAATGGGCCTCATACTTGGGAACTATACGACGACCCTGTCACAAGGCATTGAACTCATTGAGATGATGCTCAATGAATTTCTTCAACAAATACCTCTCCCAGAACCGCTCCTCGAACAATTGCCATGACATGTATTCAATGACCATGTTCAATTGTGGCAGGAGTGTCTTCCACCATAGAAGAGCGCTCCCCTTAAGCTGAAATACCACCATGTAGACCTTCATGTTGGAGGTATAGCCGCGAAGTGAAAATCACATCACCATATTATCCCACCATGCCTTGGAAAATACGATGTTCATGGCAACAAAGGACTCGGGAAGTTTGACCTTCTCGAGTTCTCGGTGAATGCTACCAATAATGGTCAGGATGCACGGTGGACCCTCAGGGAGTGTTGGCGCCCTGGCATTATCTCTATCCAAATGGATAATCAGGGCCTCTCACATCCTCTGAAAGTACCTCATCAACCCAACAACATCTCCCACAGATATATGTTCATGTCCAACAACTTGTTCTTCCCCTTGGGGGTTATACCCCTCAAGTGTGGATGCTACTAAATGCATCGCACCTCCTCCCCTAACATCACATTGTCTTCCTCTATGGCGTCCTCTACCCATGATTACCTACACAAATACAAATCAATTTAATTAGCAAAATTTTATAATCAAGTTTCTATTCAGTGGAAGACGTAATGATCCCAAGTCATGGGTCGAAGAGACTATGATACCATATATAATGGCCCCAACCATTATGACACTAAAATGATGTACAATAGGTAATTTTTTTTTAAAGCGTTAGGAAAATAATGTCAACAATAAATATCATAGCAACACAACTCGACGACATCATAATGAATGAAAACACAAGTAACAACGTCACCCGTTACTCATCACTGAAATAAATAACAATGCAATCAATGCGTCAACGAAGGATAGCAACACATGACATAATAGGCTTAGAAGATTATCACATCATTCTTGGAGAAAATTAAGACAACACTTATCAGAGAAAGAATATAAAATGACTAAACCAAATAACATCATCAACAATCAACCAGTCCCAAAATCATTCTAACAAACCAACACATGCAACATAATATTCCAGGGCACAAGAGAACTTAAATACTAAATCTATCTAGCAACGACATAAGACAAGGCGCAAAATTCTACTTATTTAAATTTTTAGGCGCAAATAAACATATACTTAACTTCCAGGAGAACGATTAAATTATTCATCAAAATAAAATTTTCAACATCATTATCTCAAGGTGTGCGCATGATCGGATTAAAAAATTAAACACAATCGACGTCAACATAACATGTGCATAAAATATAAGAAATTAGGAATCATACATTAACATTATTCTATGCGCGCTATTAATCTAAAACTTAACCATTCATCGACATTCAACATTCAATGTGCAAGAGAAAACTATCCCTTAATTCATCATGCAACATAAATCAAGTATTCAATCGATCATACACCTAAGTTACTCACAACGCTATGTAATCTAGTTTTAATCAATCACGCATCATCTATAATTAATGGTGCCATAGGAAAATAGTTATTCATTCCATCATACAACTGCAATTTAAGGGTGCATTCTACTTTTTTTATAAACACAAGAGAAATAAATACTTAATCAACCAAACCACAATAATTTAAGGTTCACCGAAAATTACTACCAAGCTTCATCCTTCTATAAACAACATGGGTAACGGAGTAAGTCAAGTGCGCAGTACAATCTTGAGCATAAGTAGCATAAATATACATCTCACCTCTTAGGGGAAACTTCTTGGAGTACATAAAAGGGGGTCTACCACTCCTATATATTAGGAGATCCTAAAAGAAGACAATAAAAAACCACCTTTACATTAGGTGTCCAATGCTGGTTATGAATTTATTAAATCAATAAAAGAATCAATCAACATTAACTAGAAGGATGGTACCAAGGAATTATGAAAACCCTAAATGGTGATGGAATTAGGGAATCAATTAAGAACAAAAGCAATAAACTTGTTTAAAAACTAGAATATAAAWGTAGCCTTTTCTAACGAACTTTCTCAACTTTCAACTAGAATCAAGATGACCCCACTTCCAAAATGAAATCTAATAGGGAAGGGAGAGAAGGAAAATTCCATATGTACTAACCAGAAATCTAACACTATCTTATTATTCCACTTAATATTTTAAGGACCCAAGTCTATTACCAACTTATGAAGGAAGATAAATTTCAACTATCTGAYCGGTATAGTTAAGGGGGGAAACATAATGAACTAAACAATTTGTGTTGTCAACGAATCAATTGTCACCACATACAGAGAGGGAGRTTGACAAGGAACCTCCTGATATGATGAGGAAAAGGGTGATAATCAAGCAACATCATTTACAATTTTCGGACAACAAATCCCAACCTAAAWTTTCAAAACYTATGAGGTTGAAGAAATTAACTTTCCTGTTTTTTTCAGGAAGTAGTTGGGTACGTGAAATTGAACCCTTCCATCTTGACTGAGTTTGAAAAATCGTATTTATGAATTAAAAAAAGACTACGTTCAAGTGAAGGGGTAGGAGTCACACAGGAAAACGTAGTCATTTCTAAATTAGGGTATGTCTCGCAAGGCCAACAGCTCAGTGTTCTATCTGTTAGCGAGGCACCCTTCAAAAATAATCTATGAGAACACAACCAGATATCGCCTTCCCTAGCATGGTTTATAAAGGACAAGGTAACACACTATGAGAGGATCCTACAACAGAAAATGCTATAGGAGGAGGATCTAGTTTGAAAAACGTGGGAGGAGATCTTAGTGTTTCTAGGGATGAATAAAAGAAAATGCAAGGTATGAACTCGGTGGTTGGGAATGAGAAATTTAGCAGGGGGCGAAGAACTCCACAGTGAGCGAAAATGCAAAGTGGGAAGGTGGTAAGGATCATGACTCAAGTAAACAAAAAATTCTCTTCTAGGTGAATCATGAAGCAATGCAGATAATAAAAACACAAGTAAATAAATATCTCTTCTGGCAAATCTTGATGCAATACAAAGAATAAAAATACAAGTAAATAAATATCTCATCTAGTGAATCTTGATGCAATACAGAGAATAAAAATACAAGTAAATAAATATCTCTTATGGCGAATCTTGATGCAATACAGAGAATAAAAATACAAGTAAATAAATATCTCTTCTCGCCAATCTTGATGCAATAAAGATACTAAAATACAGATAAATAAAAACTCTCCTCGGTAAATCATGATACAATACAGATAATACAAATACCAGTAAGTAAATAGCTCTTTTGGGAAAATCTTGATGCAATACAGATAATAAAATACAGATAAATAAAAACTCTCCTGGGCGAATCATGGTACAATACAAATATTACAAATGCAAGTAAGTAAATATCTCTTCTAGGCGAATCTTGATGCAAGACAGATAATAAAATACAGAGAAATAAAAACTCTCCAAGGCGAATCATGATGCAATATAGTTAAAAGTAACACAGAGAGAGGACTTGTTCATTGATGAGATGAACCAGGTTATGGTATTGGTTTTACACATTAGTTGAATGAGACATAAATACCATTCTATTACATACAACACAAGTGCCATTTGTAGTGTACCCGTGGAAAAAATTCACGTGAACCCATACATATCATAATATTATTAAACAATATAATACTTGGTTTCAATGTCATAACAAAAAAACAGACGATGAGAAATATCTTCAATTAGGACCCAAGCTTACACCCTTAACACAACCCAAGTATACACTTAAAAAAAATAAGTAAATTCCGAACTAAATACCATACCATAACCGAGGACGATATTTCGAAGTTGTTGTCCTGCGTTGTGCTCCGTCCGGCTCCATGCTTGCTAATCGTTGAGACATCACTGATACTTTCTAGCCAATGCTACAAGTACTCTTCTTCCCTCTGAGCCCCCCGAGCTACCACTCCCTATTCGAGTTGGGCATCCCAACTCCCACAAAACAATTTGTCAAGAGAAAAATCCAACAGCATAACCTTACACATACCATATGTGATCCATTCCCCTCCTCCACAATTTTTTTTGTAGATTTCTCTTAGTGACTAGTTTCCAAAATGCACATTAAATTCCTTTTATTAAATTTTTATTAGGAAAATTCTCCCCCGTACACTTGTCACCCAATCCCTTAGTTTCACCGGAAAGTTTTCTAGACTATATTCACTTTTATATTCCACATTCCTTTTGTATTTATGTTTCCCCTTTTTGGTCTAAGTTCTAAATTAGCAAGTTTTGCACATAGCCAACAATTAAATTTTTGATAAATTATTTTTCCTTTATTTTTTAAATTTGATTTTTCTTCATCCCCCATTTATTAATTGAGTAATTAGTTTTAGTCCTTCTACCCCAATTATACCTATGCTCTAATTTAAAATAGGCTTAGAAAATTTATTTTTACGAGAAATTTTATAGTTTTTAAACTTTACTCAGGAAAAAAATATTTTAAGGCTCACCATGTCAAACTGAGATATTGTTTTCTACGTATCTAGGTTCATTGAATCAACAGTGTGAAAAACCACGATGTTCCCTTCAATACACACTACATTCTCCAAGGGTGCCACTTGCCTTCATTCAAGTTTCATTCATGTGACGTGGCCTTCAAGACGCACTACGTGATCCAAGGGTGCCGCTCGCCTTCATTCAAGTTTCATTCATGCGACGTGCCCTTCAAGACACACTACATGCTCCAAGGGTGCCACTCTCCTTTTGACTAATTTTGGTAGATGTCTGCCCTTGGAGTCAACACTCCATCAAGCGAACTTGTGGGAGACTAAGGGCCTCTAAGGAATAAACACCATGCCTTATTGCGCACCCTTTAGAATATTCATGAGCGACTGTCTCAGTCTTCCCTCATGGCATCGTGGATCTCTCGAACTAGGTAATCGTTAAACTACAATTTGAGCCAAGACGTGAGTACTAGTAGGCTGTGGCAGGTTTGTTGCCACACCTCTCCCTCAATATCTATGGTTGTCATGTGTGACCCCTTTACTCCAAATGTGAGTCTGATTACAAAACAGTCACAACCTACGTCCATCAATGAAACATGTCGGGGATCCAAAATCAACATCATAATATACTAGTCATATGTCACATATGTTAAGAACCAAACATCAATATAGCATAGAAAAACCTCAGGAA
>JZKD02S2396375.1:1103796-1115083 GCA_000966675.3 Picea glauca
TCCATTTTAAAACATCGCAGTGTCTCCATGGAAAGGAATTCCCTCCTTTCATCAAGGAAATTCCTAAGTGGTGTTTCGGCTAAGACGACTGTTAACAAGAAGCCACGCCTACTTCCGCGGAAACAAGGCTCCACAGAGCATTTTGCTTCTACAGGGGAACTTTGAAGGTCAACTTCTCGCTTTCTTTTCTACCTAGAGAAGGTGAAGTGCTTTCAGGAGGATCGGCTAAAGGGAGGTTAGTGATATTGATGCAAGATCCGTTATCACAGTTTTCCATCTCCATAAGTAATCCTTACACACAAACATCCTTCAAGCTTCCCCCATTGACATCCATAGAAAGAGACCTTGTCTTCTCCATCCTGAAAGGCGAGGATGGCGCAGACATCTAAAAAGTGGTGGTCATGGGCCTCAGAAGTGATTCAAATCTTAATATAGTCAAAATATATGACTCCTCCATAAAAACATGGAGGATTGCAGGACATATTTCATAGGATCTAAAGAAAACGAATAAGATGATTTGCTGCGATAGTTATTTTTACTGTTTTATTGAGGAACGTCGATGTAGGATACCCATGATACTGATTTTCATCATCCAAGATGCAGGAGAAGTGCGATTCTGGGTACAACCAATGCCTCAGTTGTTAGAGAATAATGGCAAGCGAATGTGCGGTCTCATTACCTATGGGTCGCGACTGTTAGAGAATAATGGCAGGCGAATGTATTGTCTCATTACCTATGGGTCGCGACTTCTGATGATGTCGAATAATAATGGGTTGGTTATTATTTGGGAATTTCATAAAAACCCCTCAGACTCTTCTTGGAGGTGGAAAGAGATTGTCGGATGCCTGAATTCCTTAAGGAGCTACTTAATTAGTCTGCGCATGCGTTTGCAGTACAATGAGTGGGGGATTGCGTTTGCTTCATATCAATGAGTGGAATATCTGTGGTGATTGTTGTTTACAATTTAAAAAAAAATTCATGGAATCGGCTTCCCAACACCCCATTAGACTTTTACACCATTCATATCAGTTGCATGGCCTTCGAACCAACACCTACTATCAATATCGAGTGAAGCAAAGTATGGCAGAGATTGAATGGTCAAGTTCAATTATTTTCAGTAAAGTATCAAATTGTTTGTATTTGGTGTGGTGGTTTGGAATTTTTAGTGTGGTAATGGAAATGATTGTTGTTTGGAATTTTGTCCAGTGTGTGGAATTACTTGTCCAACCCACGGGCCCATCACTATAATTACTTGTCCTTGACGGGCCTGTGGTAATAGTAAGGACAGACCTATGTAATAACCTTTGTGCCATGGCCAGATAAATTTTGTGTGTGGTAATGGCAGTGATGGGTCTGTGTAGTTGAGGTGTAATTATGCTGAAATGCGTATACCTATTGGAGATGGGCACAATTAATCACCTTTTAATCTAAAATTATAATCTGATGGCTAACAATTGAAAATGCTGGAATATTCTTAGTCGTCCTCCCAAATCAATGAATGTGATTTACTCTTCATAACTTCCTTGTATTTTTGAATGCATCAATTAACCTGTTTACTTTTTAACATTTACCTGATTATATTAAGAAATTACTGTACCACCATATGATTGACACGTTTAACTGATTAACCTTTGGAATTACCACATTTAAGATTAACTATGGATTTCCTCATCTCTATGTGCATTTCCACTGTCCATGCATTTTAATTTACTAGAGTGTTGTTCGTCCAGATAACTTTCGACGTTCACCAGCCGCAACACCAACCACTTTGCAGCTGTGCTAGTTACTTGTCCATTAAAATTTTATGGATGGGCCCGTGTAGTTGATGCGTACTTTGGTGGTTTTGGTGGTTCTGTTTTGATTATATTTGGAGTTTCATAGAAGTTGAATAGGTTTTAGTATTGATTAATGATGAAGTATTTTATATTATCTTGTTAATTTATTTTCACTAGAATGGTTAGAATGGTTAATATTATTTGGAGGGAAGTTAGTGCCAACTGGAAATTTAATTTAGGTTTTTTATTTAATTCATTTGTACACTTCTATTATAATCAATTAATCTGTACACTTCAATTTATAGCGATCTGTCGTTTGAATATTTAAAAAAAGTAATTTTTTTATGCAATTATTTAACAAATGAGGTATAGTGATATGTCATTTGAATATTTACAAAAGCATTTTTTTTATGTAATTATTTAACCAATGAGGTGAGATTAATATTAATTTGGGGAGCGGTGAGCTTCGAGGAAAAACCCTAGTTTCAGTCCGGTACGACTCGCTACATGCTCGGATCAAGCCACTGCGCAACAAACCACCTGCCACGGCTAGGCACAGACGGTCTCCTTCCTGATACATCGGGATGAATTTAGAAGAGGGGGGGAAACCCCCCTTGTACAGTAATGTCACAACCAATGATCGATTAGGTACAAAAGAAAAATGCCCATCATTCGAGTCGCCACTGCAGCTACGTGATCAACTTCTTGCCAGAGAACAAGGACTTAGGAAGGAAATGGATGTGGAAGCCAACACGTCCCATCCAAAAGCACCTCGTAGATGGGAGCCCGGCAAATGCATCCCACAAATGGACAAACCTCCGAGATACATCATAAGTTCAATAAGAGTAGGGGAACACACAATTTATGAGAGAGCATGCCCTCATTGGCAAATTTCTAGGCATGTGGTCGTCCAAACGGGATCTAAACAGATGGATAAAACACTGATGGAACCCCAAAAGGGACTATGAGGTCCAACTCGCCTCCAAAGGTTTTTTTACAATCATTCTGTACAACTTAGAAGACAGAGTACGAATCTTTGAGAACGGGCCATATTTCTACAACTCGGTAGGGTTATTCCTGCGATTTTGGACGGAAAGATTTAGCCTAGACAAGGAGTACTTCACGATGGCTCCTGTATGGATCCGCCTTTACTCCTTACCGCAATATTTCTGGCTGGAGGAGATTCTTATGGGAATAGGAAATACAGTGGGTCAATACGCCAAAACATCAGAAGCCACAAAGCAAAGGAAATACACTTCATACGCCCGAATCTGCATTTACATGAATATCTCTAAGGCTCTACCGGGAGCGTTAACGCTGGAATATCAGGATGAAGACTGGCAACACACACTGGACTATGAACACATCCCTTTCCACTGCAGGAAATGTCATGAAAATGGTCACCTCTTTAGAGATTACCCTTTGAATAAGCAAGCTACCAAAGTAGGTGATACCATATAGAAACATGGCTTCACCACTATCACGACCAGGAAGAAAAAACCTCCAAGAAAGAGGAACCCGGACCCCAAATGGAAGATCTCGACCAAAAACTCATATCAGATTCTGAACCAGCTTTCGGAAGATGAAGCCATCCAAGATCCACACAAAGAGTCACATCGCATCAAAGGAAAGAATCAAAACCCTCCCTCCTCCAGCCCAAATCGTGAAATCTACCCAGAAGAGAGGGGAGATGCATATGGAGACATCTTAATGTAGCTGGACGATAGAGATCTAGCATGAATAGATCTAGAAAAACTTGAGGAGGTCCTCAATCAAAAGGATCTACAAGCCCTTCCTGAAGAGCAACTCCTCAGCAGGATCCACAACATGCCTAGGTATAGCCGCAGACTCAGGTTCAGGCTCAAAAAGAGTACCGCGATAGAATAAAAGAAGGGGGTGGAAACCAGTGCATCAACTCATCAAGGAGGCAGGCAACCTTATGTTAAACTTAGGGCAGATTCATAAGCTCTCGGAGGGATACCTCCACCCAACACCACCCTCATAATGATGAATATCATCACCAGGAACATTAGAGGACTCAATGGTCGATCCAAACAAAGGATCCTCTGAGACTGCATCAAAGAAGAAAACCCAGATATCCTAATGTTACAGGAAATGAAATGTGTTGGGGCAGATGCTAAAACCATATTCCAACGTATTTGGAGAGGATGCAATTTTGTTCTAACAGACTCCATAGGGGCCTCAAGGGGTTTGGCCATTCTATGGAACCCATGCACTATTACTTTAAGCATATCTTTCTCTACTATAGGCACAATAATGACCCACTTCGAGATCACATGCTCGAATTGGGAGGGGACTATCACAAATGTCTATGGACCCCAAATTCAACAGGAAAAAGACAAACTTCTAGAGCGGCTAGTCCTCATCAAAACCTTGCTGAGCACACCTAACTAGATCTTAGGAGGCGATTTCAACATGATCCTATCGCTGGAAGAAAAAACAGGGGGGAGCAAAAGACTTGAACAAGAGAGTGGTAAGTTCAAAACCCTTATTGACCATTTAAAGCTAGTAGACATTGAAAATAGTAATGGCACCTTCACCTGGTCCAACTGTAGGTCAGGAAACCAACATATTTCTTGTCTTCTGGACCTCTTTCTTGTGGCTAAAGAGCTAATGGAAGAAGACTCTTATATGGAAAGTCTCATTCTCCCAAAATCTGGGTCGGACCACTGGCCAATTGCCTTCAACCTAGAAACAGAGGCAACACCTAAATATAAACCCTTCCAGTTTGATAAATTCTTTCTCTCACACCCAGACTTTCATCAGCTTAGAAAGTCCCGGTGGGCTTAGGCAGAAATAGATCATGGCACAAGCATGTACAAATTTCAGCAACGCCTCAAAAAATTCAAGCAATCGTTGAAACTCTTGAACAAGAACACCTTTGGAAACATATTCTAAAGCATGTAGGACATAGAGAACACATTAATGGAGATAAAAAAAACTTTCATTTGAGGAACTCAAACTGTTGAACTAATGAAAGAGGAGGAGGATCTTCAAGCGCAACTAGAAGAGAGAAAAAGGCAACAGGAAATTTTGTGGAAATAGAAGTCCAGGGTACAATGGCTCAAAGATGGGGAAAATAACAGAAAATTATTCCATAGAGAAATGGTGCATTGTCGACATATTAATGGAATTACTCATTTGGAGGATGACCAGGGTAATGCAATTAGAGAACATACCCAAATAGAAGAAAATATTAACAATTACTACTGTGACCTCCTAACGGAAACCGGGGAGGACAGGACTGCAGCCATCAAATGAGTAACCAGGCTCATACCCTCTATGGTGACTCCTGAACAAAACGCAGCCCTAATGCAACCTATCACCCAAGAGGAAGTAGAATAAGCTGCAAAATCCATGCCCCCAAGGAAGGCCCCATCATTATTGGGACCTAGTAAGAGAAGAGGTTTGGAAGGTTGTAGAGGAATTGCGCACCTCAGGCCAAGTCCTCTCAGCCCTCAACGTGACCTTTCTCACCCTCATTCCAAAAGAGGAATGGGTCACTAATCCCAAACAATTCAGACCTATCGCTCTCTGCAATGTGATTTACAAAATCATAACAAAGGTGGTGGAGAACCGCCTCAAGCCCATTCTAACCTTCGTCATTTCCAAGGAACAAGCAGGGTACGTAGAGGGAAGAAAAATCATTGACATCATCATTCTTTCTCACGAGTTCATCCACTCTCTCAAGACAACAAAAACTCCAGGTATGCTAATCAAACTTGATCTTTCAAAAGATTTTGATAAAGCAAGCTGGAAATACCTTCGGGCCATCTTAGATTCTTTCTGATTTGATCAGGATTGGGTGAAATGGATCTTAAACCTTACCTCCTCTACCTTCTTCTCCATCCTAGTCAATGGGTTCCTATCCCGACCTTTCTCACCGTCCAAAGGTATCAGACAAGGTGACCCCCTTTTTCCCTTCCTGTTTGTCCTCATGGCAGAAGGTCTGGGATGCTACATCAAATCAACAGTCATATAAGGATCTCTCAAAGGCCTACCTCTGCACAATATCCAACCAACACTCTCACACAGTCAATTTGTTGATGACACCCTACTCATGAACTCCCCAACAACCATAGAGGCCAACAAGCTTAACTCCATCCTCTCAGATTTCACAGAGGCGTCAGGAATTACTCTTAACCTAGACATGTCCAAGATCTACTTCTTCAACACTCCGACAACGATCCAGTATCATATCTCTAGACTCCTAGGAATACCCAAGAGCTCCCTTTCATCCAACTACCTCGGAATTCCTCTAACGAGAGCAGCAACAAGATCCATCTCCTGGGACAACCTTCTTCTTTCCATCTCCAACAGACTGAGCAACTGGACGTTTAGACTACTCAACATCACATCCAGGTTGGTCCTGCTCAAGTTAGTCCTTCAAAACCTACCTACCTACCTTTTTATTACACTAGTAGCCCCCAAACAGGTCATCAAAGCCATAAGGAATCTCCAGCGAAACTTCCTCTGGCATGGGCATCAACCTAACAAGAAATGGGCGTTAGTAGGTTGGGACAATATATGTACACCAAAAATCATAGGAGGGTTGGGACTCTAAGATCCAGGGAAACTCAACCAAGTAATGGGAGACAAAATTTGGTGGAGATGGTTAAAAATGTCAACTGCTTTATGGGCACAAATCTGGAAGCAGAAGTACACCTGCTAGAACTACACCTTCTAGTAACCCTAACTGCAATGCTTTTGTGACTACTCTTGCTAGAAACCCTAGTGACAGTTCATCAGGGAGTTTAATATCCTTCTCGCTATGATTCCTTCCAGTGGTTAGACTGAATGAAGGAGGTATGGGCCCATAACCTATTAGAATATAATGGATGTGCTCATTTTACCATTGACAATATCACTATTTTCACCCAACCATAGGCCGAAGCCACCCTCTGAGCACCTTAACCTTGATAGACAATCATTCTAGAAGCAAACCCTGGTCTAGATAGCCAAACAAAGGGTAGAACACCCTTCTATAAGGATAGTGCACTAAACAAGAGCTGATCAGATAGTCCAAACCATAACCAAGAGATAGTCCAAGCCAGAAATGAAATCTGCTAGCTGCAGCAGCTGTAATGATAGCTCTCCTCCAAACTTGCACACAAACTGGGAAAATGAAGTGCACACAAGTGCTTCTCTACAATTCTGAGAATGCATGCCAGAATGAATACTGTCGTCCTGTATTTATACTAATTCTGGCTAATTACCTAGGCCGACTTCTCATTCTGGGCATTTATTTACTTAATATATAATATTTCTTCTGGACGACTTCTTCTCTTGTAGGCTAATAACCTAATACCAATTATCTTCTTGAGTTGGCTTGTCTTCTAGAGTTATTAGCCAACTCATTAGGGTTTCTTCTTTCTTCCCAGAATATTCTATTCTCATTAGGTTTACACATGGGGGTAAATACCTCCCGCAGCTACCATAATATCAACAAAGCGTTCAAGTTTATTTGCGTAAAAATGTGTTGTAAACCACAGTGGTCCATTTTTAGTTCAAATTTCCATCCAATCAGGTAGTGTCTCCAAACTCTCAAGGCATACTTAATCAATAAAAACTCTAAATAATGCATCACATAGTTCTCCTCATGCCTTCTTAACTTTCTCCAGATGTAAGGGATCACTCGACCGTCTTGCATTGATACTCCACCTAAGCCTTCCTTGGATGCGTCAGTGCATACCAAGAAATCCTCATCCATATCAGGGACCTTTAGTATTGGTGTTGTCGTCAACAAATCCTTGAGCCTTCAAAATTCTTCCGTGCATTTCTCGGTCCATTAAAAATTCTTTTTTTTCTTCTGCAATTTCGTAATCGTATTTGCTATCTTCGAAAAACCCTCGATGAATCATCGATAATATCTTTCTAAACCCAGGAAGATACACACTTTTGGGACATTCGTCGGTGCAGGACATTCCATAATAGCCTCTAGCTTTGTTGGATCCACAATGATACCTTCATCGGAGATGACATGCCCTAAATAATGAATCTTCGATTGACAAAACGAGCATTTCGAAAGTTTCCCAAACTATTTGTTCTCTCATAAACATTGTATTACCAAGCGCAAATGTTCATCATGTTCTTCCATCATCCAAGAATATATCAAAATATCGTCAATGAATACCTGAACAAAATTGTCCAAGTATTCACGGAAGACCCCATTCATCAAGCTCATGAATACTCCTGGGGTGTTTGTTAGTCCAAATGGTAAGACAATAAACTCGTAGTGTTCAAAACTCATCTTAAAGGAGGTCTTATGAATGTCTTCCTCCTTGATCTGTAACTAGTGATACCTTGATCTCAAGTCCATCTTCTATAACAACATCGTGCCCTTCATCTGATAAAGTAGATAATCTATCCTTGGTAATGAATATTGGATCTTGATCATTTCCTTGTTCAATTGAAGGTAGTCAATTCAGAGTCTCCACAAACCATCCTTTTTCCATATGAAAATAATACGAGCACCCCACAGTGACACACTTGGACATGTAATTCCTAGCGCCAACAACTCCTTCAGCTGTATTTTCAACTCCTGTAACTCAAGGGTCAAAATCTGATAAGGTGTTCTTGCTATCGGTTCAGTCCTAGGCTTTAGGTCAATCATAAATTCAAATTCCTTCTCAGGCGACAACCTTAGTAACTACTCTGGGAATACGTCCATAAACTCTCATACTACTGGAAGGTTTTCTAGTCCTTCCACCACACCCTTTTTTTTCAACTCAAGGATCGTATATAGCTTGCATCCATTGCGCATGTTATTCCCAAGCTGTAATGAAGAGATAAACATTAGGGAAACTCCCTGGTTCTTTCCTACAATCACATGTCTATGTCCCTCATCATCAACCAAAATCAATCATTTTTTTTTACAGTCGAGTATCGCCTCATGTGATTCTCACCAGTCCATACCAGTAATGACGTCATAAGATCCTAATATCATGATGTACAAGTTGGATTTGTGACAAAATATCCCAGTTTAAGGATTTAACTAGTAACCTTTCCTCCAACCTTATGCTTGATTGCCAAAGTCATTTCTACATAGCTAAACTCATCATGTTCGTTTTTCTTTACCTTAAGTCTTTTTAGCGTTGCACCAGGGTCAACGATGGTGCCTATCGTCTCAAGCATAGTAGATTAGTGCTTGTTATGGCAGTTATTCACCATTTCATGAATCCAATGGGCCTTGCCCAAATATCCTATGGTAGTGTGTCTGGTTGATCTAGTTACTCTGGCCCTCTCAACTGCACAATCGTGTTGGTAATGTGGCTCTCCACATGTCCAAAACCTGTTCTTCGATCCATTACTCCTTGTCCCTGAAGTAGAAGATGAAATCCCACCGGCCTTAAACCCTTGTATGTTATGTTGAATAGGCATGAACTGCTACTTTTGTGGTCGACGTTACTGTTGGTGTTGTGGTCCTCTGTAGGGATTTCGTTGTTGAGGAATCGATCGTCTTGGTGTAGTGAATGTGGATCCTCTAGTAGTGCCTCGATACCCTGGTGGATGTCTAGCTGATGTCTGATGTTGTTGCACACCAGATGCCACATGTCCCGTTGGTCTCGCTGGAGTCCCTCTCTGACCCCCACTGATGAGCTCCTACTCATCTATGAGGGCCTTTTGGACAACACCGTGCAATTTTTGAGGCATCAGAATCATCACTTTCGCATGAATGTTGACATTAAGGATGCACACAAATTTTTTTACCTCAAGTTTCTTGTTATTCAGGTGAGAAGCATACCAAAGAAGCTCCATGAAATGGGCCTCGTACTCGGGCACTATATGACGACCCTGTCGCAAGGCGTTGAACTCATTGATATGATGCTCAATGAATTTCTTCGACAAATACCTCTCCCAGAACCGCTCCTCGAACAATTCCCATGACATATCTTCAATGACCATGTTCAGTTGTGGTAGGAGTGTCTTCCACCATATAAGAGCACTCCCCTTAAGCTGAAATACCACCATGCACACCTTCATGTTGGAGGTATAGCCGCGAAGTGAAAATCACATCACCATATTCTCCCACCATGCCTTGGCGACTACGACATTCATGGAAACAAAGGACTCGGGAAGTTTGACCTTCTCGAGTTCTCGGTGAATGCTACCAGTAATGGTCAGGATGCATGGTAGACCCTCAGGGAGTGTTGGCTCCCTGGCATTATCTCTATCCAAATGGATAATCAGGGCCTCTCACATCCTCTAAAAGTACCTCATCAACCCAACCACATCTCCCACAGATATATGTTCATGTCCAACAACTTGTTCTTCCCCTTGGGGGTTAGACCCCTCAGGTGTGGATGCTACTAAATGCATCGCGCCTTCTCCCCTAACACCACATTGTATTCCTCTATGGCGTCCTCTACACATGATTACCTGCACGAATACAAATCAATTTAATTAGCGAAATTTTATAATCAAGTTTCTATTCAGTGGAAGACGTAATGATCCCAAGTCGTGGGTCGAAGAGACTATGATACCATATGTAATGGCCCCAACCGTTATGACACTAAAATGATGTACAATAGGTAAAAATAATTTTAAAGCGTTAGTAAAATAATGTCAACAATAAATATCATAGAAACACAACTCGACGACATCATAACGAATGACAACACAAGTAATAACGTCACTCGTTACTCGTCACTGAAATAAATAACAATGCAATCAATGTGTCAATGAAGGATAGCAACACATGACATAATAGGATTAGAAGATTATCACATCATTCTTAGAGACAATTAAGACAACACTTATCAGAGAAAGATTATAAAATGACTAAACCAAATAACATCATCAACGATCAACCAGTCCCAAAATCATTCTAATAAACCAACACATGCAACATAATATTCCAGGGCACAAGAGAACTTAAATACTAAATCCATCTAGCAACGACATAAGACGAGGTGCAAAAATCTACTTATTTAAATTTTTAGGCGCAAATAAACATATACTTAACTTCGAGGAGCACGTTTAAATTATTCATCAAAATAAAATTTTCAACATCATTATCTCAAGGTGTGCGCATGATTGTATTAAAAAATTAAACACAATCGACATCAACATAACATGTGCATAAAATATAAGAACTTAGGAATCATACATTAACATTATTCTGTGCGCGCTATTAATCTAAAACTTAACCATTCATCGGCATTCAACATTCAATGTGCAAGAGAAAACTATCCCTTAATTCATCGTGCAACATAAATCAAGTATTCAATCGATCATACACCTAAGTTACTCACAACGTTATGTAATCTAGTTTTAATCAATCGCGCATCATCTATAATTAATGGTGCCATAGGAAACTAGTTATTCATTCCATCATACAACTGCAATTTAAGGGTGCATTCTACTTGTTTTATAAACACAAGAGAAATAAATACTTAATCAACCAAACCACAATAATTTAAGGTTCACCGAAAATTACTACCAAGCTTCATCCTTCTATAAACAACATGGGTAATAGAGTAAGTCAAGTG
>JZKD02S2396375.1:1140679-1151332 GCA_000966675.3 Picea glauca
ACCTATGTGGACCAATGCAAATAGATCCAATAGGTGGTAGTTTTTACTTTATAACATTTATTGATGATTTCAGCAGAAAAATATGGATCTATTTTCTCAGACACAAGTCTGAAACTTTAGCAAAATTCAAAGAATTCAATGCAGAAGCTGAAAAACAGAGTGACAAATATATCAAAGCACTCAGGTCATATGGAGGAGGATAATACAACTCCAGAGAATTTGCAAATTTCTGCAAATCTCAAGGAATTATCATGCAAGCAACAACAAGGTATACTCCACAGCAGAATCGAGTGGCTGAAAGAAAAAATCAGACCATAATGAATATGGCAATAACACTTCTCAAAGAGAAAATTCTGTCAAATACTTTTTGGGCTGAAGCAGTAGCATGCTCAATTTATCTTTTGAATAGATCACCAACCACAAGTCTAAAGATGAAAGTCCACCAAGAAGCATGGAGTGGGACAAAGCTCAATGTAGCACATCTAAGGACATTTGGATGCATAGCATATGCTCACATACCTTCTGAATTAAGAAAGAAACTTGATGACAGAAGTGAGAAATGTATTTTCACTGGATATAGTGAAACATCTAAATCTTACAGACTTTACAATCCAATCACCAAGAAATTAATTCTCAGCAGAGATGTAAAATTTCTGGAAAATCAATTCTGGAATGATTCAGAAAATCAGCAAATGGACAGTCAAAATCCATTGCTACCAAGTTATGAAAATGCAGAAATTTCAGGACAACAAGTACCTCAAACTACTCTTCCAATACTACAGGTACAAAGACAACCTGAAAATTCTCAGGATAACTCAACTTCCAACAGATAATCATTCTCTTAACCACAAAATCAAAGAACTTGAAGTTTGAGAGAAATCCATCAGCAGTTGGATGAATTTGAATAGCATAACCTTTTTGCTTTAATGTCATGTCAACCTACATCTTTTAAGGAAGAAACTAAGGAGCCACATTGGGTTCAAGCCATGAACCAAGAAATTGACTCCATTGAGAAGAACAAGACATGGGATATTTTTGATTTGCCAACTCACAAAAAGAGTATTGGTGTCAAGTGGGTTTACAAAACTAAACTCAATGAAAAAGGGCAGATTGAAAAGCACAAGGCAAGACTTGCTGCCAAAGGATTCTCACAACAACCAGGTACTGATTATGGTGAAAATTTTTCTCCAGTAGCAAGATTAGACAATGTAAGGACTTTATTCGCCATAGCAGCACAACACAAATGGCAAGTATACCAGATGGATGTCAAGTCAACATTCCTAAATGTTTTTTTAGAAGAAGAAGTTTATGTCAATCCGCCACCTGNTACAGGAAATCTAGAGCTAACAGATTTCAAACATGCCATGCAATCTGAGTTTGAGATGACAGATCTTGGCATCATGAAATATTTTTTAGGGATTGAGGTTAATCAATCAGCCAAAGGCATTTTCGTCTGTCAGCAAAAGTATGCAGTAGACATCCTCAAAAGGTTTCGCATGGAAGAATGCAATCCAGCGGAAACCCCCATACCATTAGGCACAAAATTGAGCATAAATGATGAAGGTCCTATAGTGGACTCTACTCTATACAAGATTTTAGTAGGAAGTTTGTTGTATCTTACAACAACTAGGCCTGACATCATGTATGCAGCTAGCCTTGTTTCTAGATTCATGGAATCACCCAAGGATTCACACTGGAAAATGGCAAAACAAATTTTGAGATATGTAGCAGGAACACTACATTTTGGCTTATGGTACACTAAATCTGATTGTAATCAACTTTCTGGTTACACAGATAGTGATTTTGCAGGCAGCCTAGATGACAGGAAAATCACATATGGACATGTTTTTCAACTAGGCACAAATCTCATCTCATGGGCATCAAAGAAGTAGCCCATTGTTTCAATATCTTCTGCAGAGGCAGAGTATGTCGCTGCTACCTCAACTTCTTGTCAAGCTGTATGGATGAGAATATTATTGAAATATATGTCACATACAGAAAATGATCCAACTCCTATATTCTGTGAAAATACTTCAGCGATTGCTTTATCTAAAAATCATGTGTTTCACAAAAAGAGCAAACACATTGACACTCATTTTCATTTCATACGCGAGCTAGTCAATAATGGTGATATCGCACTACAATTCTATGCTTCTAGAGATCAACTTGCTGATATCTTTACAAAGCCACTAGGAAAGTCAATTTTTGATTTTCAAAGACAACACTTAGGAATAATCAGTGCTGATGATTGTAACTGTTGAGTTTAATAGGGAGTGTTAAATATATTGTACCCTCAACAATCTAAGCGTACAATGCCAACTGTTCTGGACAACTGTACTTTCTATTTTTGTCTTGCTTGAGCCTATTTAGCTCAGCTATTTCCCATTACTTGTAATCTCTTCACTCTGTTCATTCTGTATTATTCTTCTTACATTCAAATATACTATTTTTTGTTCTATTCTTTCTCTCTGCATTACTTGCTTCACAATTTATCAACTTGGAAGGTCATCTTCTCGCTGTCTTTTCTACCTAGAGAAGGTGAAGTGCTTTCGGGAGGATCGACTAAAGGGAGGTTAGTGGTACTGATACAAGATCCGTTATCGCGGTTTTCCATCTCGATAAATAATCCTTACACACAAACTTCCTTCAAGCTACCCCCACTAACATCCATAGAAAGAGAACTTGTCTTCTCCATCCTGAAAGGCGAGGATGGCAGAGACATCTACAAAGTGGAGCTCATGGGGCTCAGAGTGATTCAAATCTGAATATAGTCGAAATATATGACTCCTCTGTAAAAACATGTAGGATTGCGGGACATATTTCAGAGGATCTGAAGAAAACGAATAAGATGATTTGCTGCGATGGTTATTTTTATTGTTTGATTGAGGAACGTCGACGTAGGATACCCATGATACTGATTTTCAGCATCCAAGATGCAGGAGAAATGTGATTCTGGGTACAACCAATGCCTGAGTTGTTAGAGAATAATGNATCTAGAGCTAACAGATTTCAAACATGCCATGCAATCTGAGTTTGAGATGACAGATCTTGGCATCATGAAATATTTTTTAGGGATTGAGATTAATCAATCAGCCAAAGGCATTTTCGTCTGTCAGCAAAAGTATGCAGCAAACATCCTCAAAAGGTTTCGCATTGAAGAACGCAATCCAGCGGAAACCCCCATACCATTAGGCACAAAATTGAGCAAAAATGATGAAGGTCCTATAGTGGACTCTACTCTATACAAGATTTTAGTAGGCAGTTGTTGTATCTTACAACAACTAGGCCTGACATCATGTATGCAGCTAGGCTTGTTTCCAGATTCATGGAACCACCCAAGGATTCACACTGGAAAATGGCAAAACAAATTTTGAGATATGTAGCAGGAACACTACATTTTGTCTTATGGTAAACTAAATCTGATTGTAATCAACTTTCTGGTTACACAGATAGTGATTTTGCAAGCAGCCTAGATGATAGGAAAAGCACATCTGGACATGTTTTTCAACTAGGCACGAACCTCATCTCATGGGCATTAAAGAAGAAGCCCATTGTTTCAATATATTCTGCAAAGGTAGAGTATGTTGTTGCTACCTCAGCTTCTTGTCAAGTTGTATGGCTGAGAAGATTATTGAAAGATATGTCATATACAGAAAATGATCCAACTCCTATATTCCATGACAATACTTCAGCGATTGCTTTATCTAAAAATCATGTGTTTCACAAAAAGAGCAAACACATTGACACTCATTTTCATTTCATACGTGAGCTAGTCAATAATGGTGATATCGCACTACAATTCTATGGTTCTAGAGATCATCTTGCTGATATCTTTACAAAGCCACGAGGAAAGTCAGTTTTTTATTTTTAGAGACATCACTTAAGCATAATCAGTGCTGATGATTGTAACTGTTGAGTTTAAGAGGGAGTGTTAAATATAGTGTACCCTCAAGAGTCTAACCGTACACTGCCATCTGTTCTGGACAGTTGTACTTTCTATTTTTGTCTTGCTTGAGACTATTTAGCTCAACTATTTCCCATTACTTGTAATCTCTTCACTCTGTTCATTCTGTATTATTCTTCTTACATTCCAATATACTATTTTTTGTTCTATTCTTTCTCTCTGCATTACTTTCTTCACAATTTATCAACTTGGAAGGTCATCTTCTCGCTTTCTTTTCTACCTAGAGAAGGTGAAGTGCTTTCGGGAGGATCGACTAAAGGGAGGTTAGTGGTACTGATGCAAGATCCGTTATCGCAGTTTTCCATCTCCGTAAATAATCCTTACACACAAACTTCCTTCAAGATACCCCCACTGACATCCATAGAAAGAGAACTTGTCTTCTCCGTCCTGAAAGGCGAGGATGGCAGAGACATATACAAAGTGGAGGTCATGGGCCTCAGATGTGATTCAAATCTGAATATAGTCGAAATATATGACTCCTCTGTAAAACCATGTAGAATTACGGGACATATTTCAGAGGATCTAAAGAAAACGAATAAGATGATTTGTTGCGATGGTTATTTTTACTGTTTGATTGAGGAACGTCGACGTAGGATACCCATGATACTGATTTTCAGCATCCAAGATGCAGGAGAAATGTGATTCTGGGTACAACCAATGCCTGAGTTGTTAGAGAATAATGGCAGGCGAATGTACGGTCTCATCAACTGTGTGTCACGGTTGTTAGAGAATAATGGCAGGCGAATGTACGGTGTCATTACCTGTGGGTCACGGCTTCTGATGATGTCGAATAATAATGGGTTGGTTATTATTTGGGAATTTCATAAAAAACCCTCAGACTCTTCTTGGAGGTGGGAAGAGATTGCCCAGATGCCTGAATTTCTTAAGGAGCTACTGAATTGGTCTGCACATGCATTTGCAGTATAATGAGTGGGGGATTGTGTTTGCTTCATATCAATGAGTGGAATATCTGTGGTGGTTGTTGTTTACAATTTAAACAAAAATTCATGGAATCGGCTTCCCGACATCCCATTAGACTTTTACACCACTCATATCAGTTGCATGGCCTTCGAACCAAGGCTTGCTATCAATATCGAGTGAAGCAAAGTATGGTAGAGATTGAAGGGTCAAGTTCAATTCTTTTCAGTAAAGTATCAAATTGTTTGTATTTGGTGTGGTCGTTTGGAATTTTTAGTGTGGTAATGGCCATGAATGTTGTTTGGAATTTTGTCCAGTGTGTGGAATTACTTGTCCAATCCAATCCACGGGCTCGTTATTACACGGGCCTGTGCAATAACCTTTGTCCCATGGCCAGATAAATTTTGTATGTGGTAATGGCAGTGATGGGCATGTGTAGTTGAGGCGTTATTACGCCGAAAGGTGTACACCTATTGACAATGGGCAGATTAAATAGGGGTTTAGTGCTCAATAAGTTTTCTATGGACATGATTAAATATGGCTAGAATATTCTTAGTAGTCACACAAAATAAATGGCTGTGATTTCAATCATTAACTTCCTAGCTATTATAAAGACATCAGTTTNTCTCATTAACTGTGCGTCGCGGCTGCTATAGAATAATGGCAGGCGAATGTATGGTCTCATTACCTGTGGGTCGCGGCTTCTGATGATGTCGAATAATAATGGGTTGGTTATTATTTGGGAATTACATAAAAACCCCTCAGACTCTTCTTGGAGGTGGGAAGAGATTGCCCGGATGCCTGAATTTCTTAAGGAGCTACTGAATTGGTCTGTGCATGCGTTTGGAGTATAATGAGTGGGGGATTGTGTTTGCTTCATATCAACGAGTGGAATATCTGTGGTGGTTGTTGTTTACAATTTAAACAAAAATTCATGGAATCGACTTCCTGACACCCCATTAGACTTTTACACCACTCATATATGTTGCATGGCCTTCGAACCAAGGCTTGCTATCAATATCGAGTGAAGCAAAGTATGGCAGAGATTGAAGGGTCAAGTTCAATTCTTTTCAGTAAAGTATCAAATTGTTTGTATTTGGTGTGGTCGTTTGGAATTTTTAGTGTGGTAATGGCCATGAATGTTGTTTGTAATTTTGTCCAGTGTGTGGAATTACTTGTCCAATCCAATCCACGTGCCCATTATTACACGGGCATGTGTAATAACCTTTGTCCCATGGCCAGATAAATTTTGTATGTGGTAATGGCAGTGACAGGCCGGTGTAGTTGAGGCGTAATTACGCTGAAAGGCATACACCTATTGACAATGGGAAGATTTAATAGGGGTTTAGTGCTTAATAAGTTTTCTATGGACAGGATTAAATATGGCTAGAATATTCTTAGTAGTCATACAAAATAAATGGCTGTGATTTCAATCATTAACTTCCTAGCTATTATAAAGACATCATTTTATGTGTTTACTTTTTTACATTTACCTAATCATATTTAAAAATTACTTTGATAGATAACTGATTTCCACGTAAGTGATTAACATAAATTAAAATATTAACACCAGATAAATGAAGCCCAACTGTTTATTTGTTAATAGATAATAAAATTTAATATATTCTTTTAAATATTCATTTCATCTTCTCAGCCTTTCGGCGTTCACCAACAACTATTTTGCTGTTGTGCTAGTTACTTGTCCGTTAAATTTTTACGGATGGGCCCGTGTAGTTGATGCGTACTTTGGTGGTTTTGGTGGTTCTGTTTTGATTCTATTTGGAGTTTTATAGAAGTTGAATAGGTTTTAGTATTGATTAATGATGAAGTATTTTATATTATGCTGTTAATTTATAGTATTCAATTTAATATTATAATTTTAGATTTACTAACTTATAAGTTTTGGAATCTTAAATATTATATACTTCAGAATATTAGAGTTATATTTTGAATATTTAGAAGTTCAATTTTTTTTTATATATTTATTAAACAATGTGGTGAGATCAAGAGAACATATATTGTAACAATTCAAAATATTATTATTTTTCAATATAATATTATAATTTTAGATTTACTAACTATTATTTATTATAAGTTTTGGAATCTTAAATATTATTATTTTTCAATATAATATTATAATTTTAGATTTACTAACTATTATTTATTATAAGTTTTGGAATCTTAAATATTATATTTTTAGAAGTATAGTATTTTTGTGTAAAGAATGTTCATATGTTCATAATTGTAATGTTTAAAAAGTTGAAAGACTTATTTTAATTTTTTTTTTTTTTTTTTAAGTTTTATGATCCCAAATATTATTGTATCTTTTTTAAAGAATAGTATTTTTATGTGCAAAGAATGTTCATAATTGTATTGTTTAAAAAGTTAAAAGAAAAATATGTAAATGTTCATAATAATGTCAACAATAAATTGTATAATTTATTCTTTAATTTTGTTTTTTAAGGTTAAAATTGATCTAGTTTGATTTCAACATGGGTAGTCATGTCAAAACAATTCTATAAAAAATTAAAATTACCATAATAAAATTACATTATTCAAAATTTTAAATCATCTATATCATGAACATAGTACAATTAAAATCAATACAAACACAAGATATTTTATGATCAATATGGTGTAGTAATAAAGGTGATAGCCACACTTGCCCCATATGCATCTTTTTATATGGATCATATGAAAAATGAAGTTAAAATCAAAGAACATTTTAGGAATTAAATCAAATCCCACACATGTCTTCATTGATGCAATACTTTTCTCATTATGAAGATGCATGGTTATGATGAATAATTGTACTTCAATTGTATAGCAAGTAATAGAGAAGGAATAATTCAAATCAATGCACTATAGGAAAAATAATAAAACATTGAAGAAATCAATGCATCATAGGAAGGAATTAAAGAAATCAACACTACAATTAATTCAACATTGAAAAAATTGTGGCTTATAACAATGAATAAAACATTAAAAGCATTGCAATGAAAGAAGGAAAATAATATGTATCTTCATATTAAAGAATCTGCAATTGAGTGTAACTATTTTTGTAAAATGCCAACCATGAAAATATAGTCCATTAATGTCGTAAATTGCAGGGATATATGAAAGTATATTAGTAGAAGTGGTTTTACCTTTTTGAGACAAACAATTTTGTGCACTTATTATTCTATACATGTTGTAGAACCATAATTGACCATTTAGGCCATAAGAGAACAATCGATTTTTAATAGTTTAAAGTGTATTTTAAGACAAGTTTAGTTTTGAACTTCTACATAGAGCCTAATTAAATGTCATTATAGGTACATGTTAAATTGATAGATCTAGGGTTAATATCGATACATGATAGAACTTAAATATTGGTTTCCCCTCTATTATATGCCTTAGAGCCCTACATTTCATTGTTTTTATTAGCCCTCTATGTGTCCGGGACACAACATAGAATATGTTTTATGAAGTTGGAGATTGCCTATTTTCAAGAAAATTCATATGGTTTAAGGGTGATGCAAGCTAATTCTTCCCTCTCATTACATGTTAGTTGCAATGGAAATTTGGAAAAACAACAATATGTTGTCTAGGAGGAATTATTAGAGATATTGTACAACTTCTTTGAAAATTGGTGTAACTAAAAAACATTCATGTTTTTCTAAAATCCATATGTAAAATTTCTTCTAAAATGTAATGAATATTTTCACATTAACCACAAACTTGTCAAGGTACTATCGAAACACTCCATTCATTAAAATAATAAATACTCTCGGTCCATTCATCGATATGAAAGGTATTAGTACAAATCCATATTATCTAAATATAATGTTAAGTGTTATGTTAGAAGTATACTCTTCTTTTATTCTCGAATGATGGTAACGCGACCTTAAATATGTTTTAGAAAACAAATTTTCTCCTTTCATTTTAGAAAACACTGGACCCAAGTGTTTTTTTACCTAGATGTTTTGGATAGGGATTGGTGGTTTGTATTAAGACACGAACCTATATCAAAACAATTTTTTAGAACAACAATGTTATCATGCCAAGCGAGGAAGATAATGAAGGTGATGACACATGTACATGTTTTATTTCATATTTAATAATGTTGTTGTATCTTTTTTTATATTCTTTATTTCGCTAATTATATTTTTTTTTATTCTTCTTTTGACAGAGGAAATGCTAAGTTAATTATAACAAATATTTGAACACTTTTAGTTGGTTAACAGTATGTTTAACACGGAATGTGTTTGTCTTTAAAATTATTTGTGATTACATGGAGCATATTTTATTTCAACATATTTATCTTTCATTGCGTATATTTAAAAATGTTTCATATTCTTTAAGTATTTCGAATTGCAAAATCCTGAAAAAAATGTTAAATGTTGAGTTGAACTTTTAATGGGATTTGAAATTCTATTTTTTATGTTGATATAATTAGATGTAATGATATGGTTGATATGAATGTTTAATAGTACCACATTTTTAGGATAAGTTAACATGACGATTCAAAAGATGAGTTTATGTTCATTTATTTTCTAGATTTAAAAGTAATATTAACAAAAAAATGCAGTTTATGATTAAAAAATTAAATTTATAACATTATTTTTTGATAATTTGGTTTTTAACTAAAGTAGTATTTGTTAGTTTATATACTTTTATCATTTATTTTGAAAACATTTATAAAATTATGCCCCCAATGTTGAGTAAAATCATAATTAATGAAGTAATATTTTAAAATTTGATAGTAATCAACTTACGAGATATTGGCAAAAATAACAATAGGAAGATTTGCATCCATAAAATGGTAAAGCCAATAGAATGCTTAGCATTGGAGATCATAACTTTTTTATAATAACAATTTTTAGTGTAGAAGAGTGTATTAAAAAATAGTAATTAGTGCAATGGAAAATAATATTTATTCATATGTAATTTGTTTTAAAAAAAAAGAAACAGTTAGAATTAATATGTATAATGAACTATTGTAAATACCCCTCCATCGTTATGACTAAAAGCGAATCAAAGTGAAAAAATTCTTTTTCTTTTGTGTAGGTAGGAAGGCAACAATGACACAATTAACCACACTCTACACGCTAGGACATTGAGAAACTGGGTGAAAAATGCCTAAATCAAAGAAGGAACGACTACCCGTCCGACAAAAACACGACAACGCCTACAAGCTAAAGGACAACGTCCTCCATCCCCACACAACAACCTCAATGACCAGTAACTAGAACCTAAATGGTGTGCAACCAAACACATGAAGGCGTTACAACCCAAACACCAATAACGACTACAACGAACAACGCCCACAATGGGTAGCACATACCCCAACCAAGTTATCCTTCACCTCTATCCCTTAGGGCACATAATGATCCCCTCATCAGAAATCATGTCGTCGCCAGGTGATAGGCGCGACAACAACCATGGGAAAAAACATAACTGGACCCTCAACCCCAGCTAAAATCAACGCTCTAGGAGATCCGAGACTATATGAACACATGACGACTAACCCTAGCACCCAACGACAAGTCAGCAAGATGACTAAGACATTCAAGCAACACAACAATTTCCTTGCACAACAAAATCAATCTCCACACCTTGATTAAAATTATTAAGGTACATATCTTTTAAAAGAAAATTAGCAATAAAGGATAGTGGAAATATCGTTGATAAGTTTAATACAAGATAATGGTTAATACAACTATTTTACAATATTTAAGAAATACAAATTAACATATGACGTATAAAATTAGCAATAAAAGATAGTGTTA
>JZKD02S2396376.1:50305-71708 GCA_000966675.3 Picea glauca
TCATTTGTCTTGAATGTTGTCTTCCATTCATCTCCCTCTCTCATCCTTATTTGATGATATCCACTCTTCAAGTCTATCTTGGAAAAATATCTTGCTCCACTCAAACAATCCATCATATCATCCATCATGGGTAAATGGAATCTATACCTAATGGTGATCTTATTGATGGCTCTGGAATCTGTACACGTTCTCCATCCTCCATCCTTCTTTGGACCCAACACAGTTGGTATTGCACATGGGCTTAGGCTTTCCCTGACTAAACATTTATCCAACAACTCTTGGACTTGATTTTTGACTTGCTCATTCTCTCTAGGTGTCAACCTATAAGATGCTTTGTTTCGTAAACTAGCTCCTGGAATAAGGTCAATATGATGGCTTATAGTCCTAATGGGCGGCAATGAGTGACGTAACTCATCCACTACTATGTCAGCAAAGTTTTCTAACAATTCCTGGATTTTTTCAGGTAAATCCTCCACATAAGTATTTGTAAGGATAACTCTTGGCTTCCTCACTATAGCAAATTGCATCTCCTGCTCCTTGACTTCATTCAAGAGTTCCTTCCCACTCATGAGAAGTATACTTGAACTAGGTTCCCTCTTTTTCTCTTTGTCTTCTATTGGCAACAACATATGTGTCCTACCATTCTTTTCTAAGGTATAAATATTTTTTCTCCCATAATGCATAAATTTTCGGTCAAACTGCCATGGTCTCCCCAATAAAATATCACAAACATCTATAGGAATTACATCACATAATATTTCAATCCTATAACCTCCTATTTTAAATTCAACTTGGCATTGTTGACTTACCATTACTTGATGTCCTTTCTGCAACCAAGATACCTTGTATGGGTTTGGATGTGCAATTGTCTTCAGTTCTAGTTTCTCCACCATCTTTGTGGATACTAGATTGCCAGTGCTCCCACTATCTATGATCATCTTGCAAACTCTGTGTTTCGTCTTGCAAGCAGTTTTGAACAAACTTGTTCATTGAAATGGTTCTTATACCTCCTTCTCTAGTTTAAGAAGAACTTTCCTCATCATGAGGTTCTTTCCTTCTTCTATTGCTTCTACTTCCACATGCTTATGTGCTTCAAAAATGTGTGCTTCTCTTCCTTTTGTGTCTTTCTTCCTCTCTAGGCATTCCCAAGACATGTGCCATGTCTTTCCACAGGCATAACATATAACTTCACCTCCTCTAGCTCTTCCTCTTCCTCTAGGAAAAGAGCTTCTTCCTCCATGTTTCCCTTCTCTAGAACTTCCACCTTTCTCAGGGTGATTATGCTACTTTCCAGCTTCATGCTTTGGTTTCTGGGACTTCTCTTTGTTGGTTCCCTTACCTCTTTTTGAATTTCCTCCTCTGTTTCATTGGATTTTCTTTCTAGCCAATTTATCTTCAACTTTCAAGGTTGCTTGATAAGCATCCTCAACTTTATTAACAGACATCATGATGATCTCCTCTTGTATTTCATATCTTAGTCCATTGATATACCTGGTTGTTTTTTCATCCTCATTCTCTTTCTGTCCAACCTTGATGTTCAGTCTGTAAAATTCCTCAATGTATTCCTTCACTGATAAGCTTTAATGTCTCAAGTTCTTCAATATTCTGAACAGATTGATTTGATATTCCTTCGGGATAATTTTTTCTTTTAGCTTGGCTACCATCCTATCCCAACTTTTAATTTTCTGCTTGCCCTTGCATTTGCGATTGACTTGCAGTTCGTCCCACCATAGTGCTGCATGACCCTTTAGTATTTTCACTGCATTCTTCACCATCTTGTCTTCTTCGATATCTTCGTAATCGAAGTACTTGTCCATAGCTTGTACCCAATCCAACAATTCTTCAACTTCTAAATTGCCTTCATACATTGGTACCTCTATTTTTTCTTTGGCTCCTATTCTTGAAACAACTTTCAATAAGCGGTCTTCTGCAACATCCTCTGCTACATATTCTTCGACCTCTATCTCTTCGCTTTCAGCTTCACTAATATCTCTAGTTTCTGGTGCTCTCCTCTGCGTTGTTTCCATGACGTCTAGTCTCATTCTGAGTCGCCTCATTTATTCTTCCATTTATGTATTCTCTCTGCATCTTCTGGGTGGCATGATTCCACTGCCTCTCCTTCTAATGTCTATAAATAGAATCAACTCTTGATACCACTAATGATATCAATTTATCTCCTTTATTCTTTGTCTGATGTCTGCAAACAAATTCAATAGCTATGATACCACCTGATGCAGGCCCCCTACTCTCCTTCGGGCTATGCGACCTCCTGGTCAAGGATCTTTGATTCTGTGAACCAAATCGGCTCTCTGAAACCTTGATGGTCTCACTCTGTAATTGAACACAGGATCTTTAGGCCTTTTGGTGCAGGTCCTATGGCACCCACAACCTCTCCCTTCGTGCCGTTGAACTGTCGTGTTTCAGGCGCTAGCCCCTTCCTGGATGTGACCTCGGGCTATGACCTCATGTAAACATGTGATTGCGAGGTGGCCAAAAGTGGTTTTAGACCACACCTCTTTTCTCCTCACAATTCACCATCAATCGCCACGTGTCCCTTTTGCAATACCGTGGTTTCAATTGCGGCCCGCTCTCAGATTTTTAAAACTCGAGCATCTTCTGACCCCGCAATTGAGCGTGATCATTGATCTCGTGATCTAGGATGAGGCCTCTCAATCAATGGCTTAGATATTCCCCTTTCAAATCAATGGATCAGATCTACTCCTTTCAAATCAACGATCATGATTTGCTTCACGATTCGGGTTTTGGAGTTTTCAACTCTCAAACCTTACTGTCTCCACAATGAAAGATCGCTTGCCACCTTTTCTCCTCAATCAATGGATCTAACTGTTTCAGGATTTTGGACTTCAGAACTCTCAACTCCCAACTCTCATCTTCCCCCAATTGATTTTATCTGAAACTTGTGATCCACTTACGCGTGTCTTCCGCAAATCGACGACTGCAATCCCTTTGGGTCTTTGGACTTCAGAAAAATCAATTCTCAACTTTCACTTTCCCTCGAAGTGCTAAGATTTTCGCTGCGTGTTCTCTTGAATTGGATGACTGGGATTTATTTCGGGTCTTTACCTGGAGTCCACATGTTTTCACTGTGTTTCCCCCTTAATATGACATCTATGATTTACTTCGGGTATTTACCTAGAGTCCACATATTTATGTCGAGTTTCCTCTGGATCTGACGGTCCAGATTCACTTCGGACTTCGGGTTTCAGAAGTTTCAACTCTCAACTAAAACCCAAATGCATTTATCTGAAGCTCGTGATCCATCGCCATGTGTCCCTCTGGATCTGACGTTCCATATTTACTTCGGCTATTTCACCTCCTCCTTGTCCATGAACTTCTGGAGTTGTGGATCTTGCACCACCTGTCCTCCTTGACGATAGATGGTCCAAATTGCTTCAGGACTTCGGGACTTTGACAGTCCGCTCTCCTCTGTGCTTCAAGAGACTTAAATCTCCCACACCTTATCCAGATCCAACGGTCTGGAATGATCCCACTCCCTCCTGGAAAACTCTTGATCGAGAATTCGTGAATCCTTCAGAGCTTCACCCTCCTTCGAAGATTTCTCCTCATTGTCTCTTCTGAGTCAATTTAAGACTCTGCCGACACACTCTTTGCATACGACGTGCACACCTTGCATACGAGTTTCAAAAGAGAAACAATTGAAACTTATCCAGTTTCGTCACAAATTCATATGATCAATTCTAACAACCATATATAAACAAAAATGAACTAAATCACATACATAATATATCATTCATTCAATCTCACATCATAATGAACACTATCCAAGGAATTGGAACAATTCTGTCTTCTCTATTCATTCATGAAATAAAGTTACATAGTATTACAATTCTTCACTACGTCTTTCTTCTACTTTGCTACTCTACTCTTCTCTGCTCTCCCTAATCTCTTATCTCTTACAATACAAAAACAACATATATATCTAAGGAGTGGCTCCTCGAGCTCTTCTTCATCCTGTTTGCAACCTATCCTATCAGGTTCTAGTGGTTACCTACTTTGTCCTATTACAATAACTATCAGTTATTACCCGATAAGGGCTCCCACGCCCTATATGTAACTCCTTACAGTCGTATAAGACTTTACAAACAAGATATATTAAAAAATGTTGTTTCCAAAATATCTCAACAACTCATTTTCCTTCTGAATTAAATGTTGATTTGAAATTATGTCATGCTGAGATGTCATATCCCTGCCTCCACACTTGCGTCTTTGACTTTGAAGGTGATGCTCCTGCATCAAATTCACTATTAAACCATTGATTCAATAGTGTAGAGAAGAAATTCCACCAACTCTCACATATTTGTTTTCACAAACATAGATAAATATCAAACATTCATGGCAAAACAAACACCATATTTGTCCTAGAAACCCAAATGGGAAGAAAACCAAGTTGATTGAGGAATTTATTAAGAAACAAATTGTTTAGAAAAGGGTGAATTCTACATAGATTTAGTGTATTGTTACTTATTGGCAAAAAATTTGTAGATGGACATGGCCCAACAAAAATCTTCACACAATGTGAGACAGACTCGATGTCTTCTTTTCATTTGATCATCAAACGAACTACTTCATTGAGCTCTCATCTATGTTATTTCCCTTGTTAATTTCCTCCTCTGTGTTCCATTCAATGCTCTTCTTCATCATCGTCTTCATTTTTAATGGGCTCCCTTGAAAGGCCAATCATCACAATGGTTTGTTTCAACTTCTAAGGGAATTTTAAACATTTTCTCACCTTTGCCAAAAACAATTAAATGCTTATTACAAAGTTTACAAAGATATTTTGGCAATGATCCAATTTGGATCACACTTCCCCATTTGTAGGTTTTTGGTCCCCAAAAATTTCAACTCCCTTTAATCTTCTTCTTCTCTGCCTTCAAGCTTCCTCTGACAAATCTCTTGGAAAGCATGCCTCTGTTGCAAGATGGAAGATAAGAGTTGAATAGGGGTTGTATTTGGCATAAACATGTTTTCCATCTCATGGATAGAGGTGACATTGCTGCAATAGGTCGTTGGACAACCATTCCTCCTTGGATTGCAAGTGCAAATAGCTCCTCTTTCTCCTTGACCTTGACTCTCCAAGCTTTCTTCTTAGTTGTTCGGTTCTTGGGTGAAATTTTGGGTGAAGCTTCCAACATTTGACATCCTAATGTCCAATCAATCTACAATATTGGAAATAGTTCCTGCATGGGCTCCTTGGCTTTCTAGAGGACCAACAATTTCTATCATTATGACCCATTTTCTTGCAACAAAAACAAACCAAAAAAAATATGCCACACCTTTTCAATTTGTGATGATATTATGCCCAGAAATTGTTGTTTGTGATGATGTGTGATGAAATTGTTCAATTTGTTGCCTGAAGAACTACTTGACACATAGGGCCTCTGCCCTGTTGAATGGCTATCCACCATTATCATTTTCCCACAAGATCTTTAAAGATGGAAAAACATAGGCAAATTCACACAAGTACAAACAGTTGCTGAAAATACATTTGAAGCAAGAACAAAAAATAAAGTCTAATTTTGCACTTACAGAAAGGTAAAAATGACAAAAATACAAACTTTACAAGATATTGAAGTTCAAAGCTCTAACTACATAAGAAATTTACAGTGATCGTACATTCCCGACAATCTCAAGGCACATAAATTATTTTAATTGAATATATCAAATGAGAGACAAAACAAAAATTAAACTAAACTTATTTTAATTTGTTTCCTAAAGTTTTAACTTAGGAATCTATCAACCACTTTTTTTTTACACCAATTACATGGTTAAAAAATTGTCCATCATCACTTTATTTGAATGAATAAAAAAACTTGGTAGTCTTATTTGGCTTCTAGACAACTTTCAATTATCAAGCCCATTTAATGTTTTAAGTTAGGAATAACAAAGATTTGGGAAAAAACTTGGTAGTCTTATTTGGCTTCTAGACAACTTTCAATTATCAAGCCATTTTAATGTTTTAAGTTAAGGAATAACAAAGATTTGGGAATAGTTAATATTAAAGACTCACAAATGCATTAATGTAATATGTGACTTAACATTATTTCCATAACAAAAAAAATTGGGTTTTTTTTTATGACTTAGACTAATTTATGAATCATCATGACTTAATGCTATTACGATATTCTCACATTAGGATATTCTTGCAACATCTTAGCTATGTGTTGTTGTTGAGTGATAGTTTCTACTTCATGTGATCCAGGTGGATATTGGTGGCCACCCACACATTCCACTTGGACCCACACAATTGCTTCTTTCAGTTTTTCAGTTTCCTTAATTGTAGCACAATTTACTATTTTTAGCAGTTTTTCGGGTCCTAAACTTCCGGAACCGTTTTGAGGCCCTAAACGACGTTTTTTGGGCATGAATGTTGCGATGAATGTCTAATCCATCCTTGATATTAACTATCATAAGTGTATTCCTCAGATAGATCTTTCTAACGATGTATCATGTGCGTCAAACGGAGATAGTATGCCAAAGTTACGACACCAGGAAATTGATGTACCAATTTACCCCAATGGGGCCCATATTCTGGAGTTTCATCTCCTAGGGTTAGGTTTTTGCAGGTTTTCCATTGTTTCTCAATAATATATATGCCTTTGATCCTCATTGTAACACATATTTCATAGGCCAGTAGCCACCAAATCTCTCCTCAGATATAAGCTACCAGCGCCCGAGCTATTTTATTTCCATTCTATATGTAAGCATATTTCATTCATTTGTTGTTAATGAAATGATGTTTTACTTTCGCAGCATATCTGCGTTTATTTGTATTTATATATTTTATTATGTTCATGCATAAATCTGTATCAGTGGTATCAGAGCAGTCTTCTCTTTCTCGATCCTTCTTTTCATGTCCCCAACAAGATCAGGGTATAAGGAGTTAGGGCTCGATTTGGTTGAACCGTTGCAAGATCAACGTCGCAAAACCCGACGGTCACCCATGGGGAAAGAAAATAAATATGAGGGAGTAGGAGATCATATCAAATTATTGCTCAAGGAGACCCTCGAGAAACAAAGGAATGCGATGATGGACAACTTTGCCCAGATCTTTGAACGGCTGCCCACTAGCAACACATCTACATCCAACAACCACTCTGGAGGCGCCACTCCTTTTAAGGTACAAATAAACTTTGACATTCCCATATTTGAGGGCCAAATAGATGCAGATGGTATTTATATATGGTTGAATCTGCTAGAAGGATATTTCCCGGTTCATGTCTTTTTCGACCGAGAAAGGATTATTTTTGCACTGCTTAAAGCCACCCCCCATGTCAAGGACTGGTGGGAAACCTACTAAAAGAAACAAAGCGAGGGGTAACCCTCTATGTTCTCGGTCGCACCCACTTAAAATTATTTCTGATACACCATCAAGGAACAACATTATCCTGTGGGGAGCTATGAGTACAAATACATACAATGGACTACGCTACGGCAACAAAGAGACCAAGATGTGCATGAGATGACGAATTTGTTCCATGCCCTATGCACAAAGTTGGGTATCAAAGATTCGGAGAAACATTTGGTGTTAAAGTACCGCAGTTGTCTTCATAGATACATTTAGGAGGAAATGGAGCTCCTCAACATCTCCTCACTTGGTGTGGCATACCAGTATGTTGCTAAGATTGAGAAGACATTCAAACAGAAGAAGCGAGACTTTGGGTCTGCAAATCAGAAGCAAGGGAAAGGTACCCGCAAACTGCCGAACAAAGGACCAAGCCAAGGCGGGGCAGCCCATGAAAACCCACCAAAGCCACAAGAAAAGAAAAACATCACGAAGCCAAAAAAGGACACGGGGAAGTGGTGTGAGTTCCATAAGAGCTCCACTCACAACAAAAGTGAGTGTCGGGCCAAGCAATCACTGGTAGCTGAGTTGAAGGATTTTGAATTGGATGCAGGCTCTAACTCTGAATCAGAACTCGACAAGGGGAATCATAGGGGGAAGTAGATTATCGATTCAGATCTCAATACCACCATTTCCACCACGAAGATCCAGAAGAAGGAACAAGAATATCCAAAGGAGGCGGAGCGCCTCTTCCATTCCTAGATGTGGGTAAAGGGTTCCCCGTTGTCATTCATTGTTGACAGTGGGAGCCAGAAGAACTTCATCTCAGTAGAGGTCGTGAAATGACTGGGCTTGTCGACCACAGCACACCCACAACGATACAACATCGGGTGGTTGCACCAAGGACGAGACCTCCGCGTAAGCCAACAATGTCTCCTTCCCTACAACATCAAGCCCTTCATGGATAACGTATTATGTGACATTTCTCCTCTTGATGTTTCTGATGTATTATTAGGCCAACCATACATGTGGAAGTGACATGTTGTGTATGAGTCGATCCTCATGTTGTTATTATTACTTTGGGCAATAAGTTGTACAGGATATCAGAAATAGCACCACCTACAACCATCTCTTTGGTTACTGCAAAACAATGCAGTAAGATCATTTCCAAAACCAGGAACTTTGTTTTCCTGATGATCCACCCTCAGGGAAAGAAGAAGATTGCGGCCACGACCTCTAGACAGGGCCCCTCTGCATGAAAACAACAGATGGATAAGGTTGTGGAGGATTACGAGGACATCTTCACCTCCCCCGTGGGGGTGCCTCTACACTGTGAGGTCAAGAACCCCATCGATCTGATCCTAGGTGTGTCGTTGCCCAATGGACCGATCTATCAGGGCTCTGTTATGGAGAATGATTAAATCAAGAGGCAGATTCAGGAGTTCTTGCAGAAAGGTCACATCTGTCCAACTTCATCATTCCGTGGGAGCCTGATTGTGCTGGTACAAAAGAAGGATGGGACTTGGGGACTCTGCATTGACTATCGAGCACTGAAAAAGATGATTGTCTGGAATAGGTACCTGATCCCATGTATTGATGACCTTCTGGACCAACTCAAGGGGGCAAAATATTTCAGCAGGATCAACTTGAAGTCTTGGTATCACCAGGTACCAATCAAACCCTTTGATGTGTGGAAGACTGCCTTCAAAACCAAGGAGGGCCTTTTCGAATGGTTGGTCATGCCTTTCGGGTTGATGAATTCCACTGCAACCTGCATGAGACTAATGGACGACATATTGCGACCATTCACCAACTCATTTATAGTGGTGTACTTGGATGACATTCTAATCTTCAGCCAGACTTGGGAAGAGCACCTCCACCACATCCGACAAGTCCTCCAAACACTGCGACAACACAAGTTGTGTGACAATTTGGAGAAGTGCACTTTTGGCATGACCCAGGTTCGGTATCTGGCATACATTATTGATGAGTGGGGGGTTCATGTGGATCCAACCAAGATCCAAGTCATTCGGGATTGGCCAACCCCAACCACCCTAACAGAGCTCCATAGATTTTTGGGTCTTGCCAATTTCTACCGCAGGTTTGTGTTGGGATTCTCTCATATCACTTGTCCCTAGAGTCAAGTCACCAAGGGAGGAGAGAAAGAAATTTTCTTTTGGTATGAATCTCAAGAGAAGGCATTCAATGATTTGAAGCATCATCTCTAATCTGCACCAGTGCTCACATTACCAGACCTACAACAACCATTTGAGATCGAGACAGATGCCTCTGACTATGCTATTGGGGAAGTCCTTACTCAACAGGGGCATCCAGTGGCATATCACAGTGATACACTTTCCAACACAGTCCGTAAGTATCCCACTTATGACAAGGAGACGTATTCCATTGTGCAGGCCTGTCAACAATGGAAGCATTACATTTTGGGAAAGGAAATGGTCATCCACATAGACCACCAACCCTTGCAGTTCATACAGACACAAGGGAAGTTGCAGAAAAATTGCCATCAGAAGTGGTCCACATACCTACAACAGTTTCATT
The DNA here is from genome assembly GCA_000966675.3 of Picea glauca. Classification (NCBI taxonomy): domain Eukaryota; kingdom Viridiplantae; phylum Streptophyta; class Pinopsida; order Pinales; family Pinaceae; genus Picea; species Picea glauca. Next base: position 60,189 of record JZKD02S2396376.1, read on the forward strand.
TGAACATTAAGTACAAGAAAGGAAGCACCAATAATGTTGCAGACTGCCTCAGTCGACCCCATATCATGGTGCTAACCATGGTGCACAAATCTTGTGGGAACAAGACTTTCGATTGGGTGCTTCTCTACAAAAGTGATCCAGAATTCGGCCACACCTACAATACGCTCTTAGAGGGTAAGAAAGTTCCTAATTTTCACCTCGAGGATGCCCTACTATGTCACCAGGGACATCTTTTTGTTCCTTCAATCAAGAATGCCAAGATTATTTGGGAGGCACACTATAGTCGGGTCGCTAGGCATTTCGGGGTCGATAAAACCATGTCATTATTTCAAAAGTATTTCTATTGGTCGAACCTTCGACAAGATGTCGAGAAGTACATCAAGTCCTGCACTGCTTGTGCCATTGAAAAACCGACCATCAAGAAGCAAGGCCTCTATACTCCTCTACCCACCCCTAGTCGACCTTGGGAATCCATCTCCATGGATTACATGTCAGGCCTTCCTTCTACTAAGCATGGCAATGAATGTGTTTTTGTGGTCGTCGATAGATTCTCAAAGATGTCCATTATGATGGCCTGCAAGAAGAATATCACAACATAAGCCACTGCTAAACTCTTCTTTGAGAGAATGTGGGTACACTTTGGGATCCCATAGTATATCATCTCAGAACGGGATAGAAGGTTCCTCAATACATTTTGGTCCAGCCTCTGGTCTATGTTGGACACCAAGCTCACCAAGTCTACATCTTTCCATCCGTAAACTGATGGCTAAACAAAGGTCGTCAACCGGATGATTGTACACATTCTGCGCATGTACAACTCAAAGCATCCATGAACATGGGATGAGAGCCTCCCCTATGTACAACATAGCTACAACTAAGCTCTCCATAGATCAACTAGCCACATCCCCTTCTAGGTGGGCTTGGGATTCCAACCATCATGTCCCATTGACGTAGCCATGCCATTTGCGGCTATTCAGGCAGATTTAACCCATGTCCAGTCTGAGCCTGACAAGGAAAACAACTTCATTGAACACATTCAACACATTCGCCAAAACATTCATGACATATTTGACAGAGTGAATGTTAAGTACAAGCAACAACATGATCAACATCAGGTGCCACACAACTTCTAGGTGGGCGACAAAGTGTGGCCACATTTGCAAAAGGAACGCCTCGCTGGACCCTACCGCAAGATTTTCCCGTTCCAATATGGGCCATACACCATCACCAAGGATATAGGGGACAATGCCTTTGAGCTTAGTATTCCACCATTCCTTGGTCTTCACCCAGTGTTCAATGTCGATCTCCTTCGGCCCTACTTTCCACCTCTACTGGACACATCTGACATGGAAGAACAACTCACACCAAGAGAGTTAAACCCAGATTGCATGGAACAAGCCACAATTGATCAGATTATGGACACACAAATCAATAACACCCGCCAGCAAAGGATCCATCTATATCAAGTTGTCAAAGCAGGCCAACTCCTTCACCAGGGCAAGTGGCTCACCAGGGACCAAGTTCAGTAGAAGTTTCTGCATCTCATGGAGGAACTCAACACAATGGGGACCATTGCTTCCTAAGGGGGGAGGAATGATCTAGGGATATTGGTGGCCACCCACCTATTCCACTTGGACCCACACCATTGTTTCTTTTGGCTTTTCAGTTTCCTTAATTGTAGCACAATTTACTATTTTTAGCAGTTTTTCGGGTCCTGAACTTCTGGAGCCGTTTTGAGGCCCTAAACGACATTTTTTGGTCATGAATGCTACGAAAAATATGAACTCATTTCGGGCTCGATATTTTCTATCAGCAGTGTAGTCCTCAGATAGATATTTCTAACGATGTATCATGTGCGTCATACGAAGATAGTATGCCAAAGTTACAACCCCAGGAAATTGATGTACCAATTTACCCTAACAGGGCCCATATTCTGGTGTTTCATCTCCTAGGGTTAGGTTTTTGGATGATTAGGGTTTTCCATTGTTTCTCAATAATATATAGGCCTTTGAGCCTCATTGTAACACATAGTTCATAGGATAGTAGCCACCACATCTCTTCTCAGAGATAAGCTACCAGTGCCCGAGCTATTTTATTTCCATTCTGTCTGTAAGCATATTTCAATCATTTGTTGTTAATGAAATGAAGTTTTACTTCCGCTGCATATTTGTGTTTATGTGTATTTATGTATTTCATTATGTTCCTGCATAAATCCGGATCAGTGGTATCAGAGCAGTCTGCTCTTTCTCGATCCTTCTTTGCATGTCCCCAACGAGATCGGGGTATAAGGAGTTAGGGCTCGATCTGGTTGAACCGTTGCAAGATCATCCTCGCAAACCCCAACGACCACCCATGGGGGAAGAAAAGAAATATGAGGGAGTAGGGGATCCTATCAAATTATTTCTTGAGGAAGGCCTCGAGAAGAAAATGAACGTGATGATAGACAACTTTTCCCAGATCCTTCAACGACTGTCCATTGCCAGCACATCTACATCCAACAACCACTCTGGAGGGGCCCCTTCTTTTAAGGTACAAGTAAAATTTGACATTCGCATATTTGAGGGCCAAATATATGTAGATGGTGTTGATAGATGGTTGAATCTGCTAGAAGGATATTTCTCAGTTCATGACTTTTCTGACCGAGAAAGGATTATTTTTGCACTCCTTAAATCCGCCCCCTATGTCAAGGATTGGTGGGAAACCTACTAGGAGAAATAGAGCGAGGGAGAACCCTCTCTATTCTCATTTGCACCCACTTGGAATTATTTCTGAGATGCAATCAAGGAACAATATTATCCCATGGGGAACTATGAGGACAAATACATACAATGGACTACGCTGCGGCAACAAAGAGACCAAGATGTGCATGAGTTGACAAATCTATCCCATACCCTATGGACAAAGTTGGGTATCAAAGATTCGGAGAAACATTTGGTGTTAAAGTACCACAGTTGTCTTCATAGATACATTCAGGAGGAAATGGAGCTCCTCAACATCTCTTCACTTGGTGCGTCATACCGGTATGCTGCCAAGATTAAGAAGAATTTCAAACAGAAGAAGCGAGACTTTGGGTCTGGGAATCAGAAGCAAGGGAACGGTATCCCCAAATCATCGAAAAAAGGACCAATCCAAGGTGGGTCAGCCTAGGAAAACCCACCAAAGTCGCAAGAAAAGAACAACATCACAAAGCCAAAAAAGGACATGAGGAAGTGGTGTGAGTTCCAGAAGAGCTCCACTCACAACACAAGTGAGTGCCGGGCCAAGCAGTCACTGGTAGCTGAGTTGAAGGATTCTGAATCGAATGCAAGCTCTGACTCTGAATCAGAACTCGACAAGGGGAATAATAGGGGGAAGCATATTATCGATGCAGATCCCAATGCCACCATTGCCACCATGAAGATCTAGAAGAAGGAACCAGAAGATCCAGAGGAGGCAGAGTGCCTCTTCCATTCCCAGATGTGGGTAAAGGGTTCCTTGTTGTAGTTCATTGTTGATAGTGGGAGCCAGAAGAAACTCATCTCAGTAGAGGTCATGAAATGGATGGGCTTGCCGACCACAACACACCCACAACCATACACCATCAGGTGGCCACACCAAGGATGGGACCTCCACGTAAGCCAACAATGTCGCCTTCGCTACAACATCAATCCCTTCACAGATGAGGTATTATGTGACATATCTCCTCTTGATGTTTCTGATGTATTATTAGGCCAACCATACTTGTGGAAGTGACATGCTGTGTATGAGTCTAGGACTCGTGCTGATATTATTACTTTTGGCAATAAGCTGTACACGATACCATAAATAGCACTGCCTACAACCATCTCTTTGGTTACTGCAAAAAAATGTAGTAAGCTCATTGCCAAAACCAGGAGATTTGTTTTCCTGATGATCCACCCTCAGGGAAAGAAGAAGACTACGGCCATGACCTCTAGACAGGGCCCCTCTGCACGAAAACAACAGATGGATAAGGTCGTGGAGGAGTACAAGGACATATTCACCTCCCCTGCAGGGGTGCCTCTACACTGTCAGGTCAAGCATCCCATCGATCTGACCCCAGGTGCATCGTTGCCCAATGGATCGATCTATCAACACTCTATTTTGGAGAATGACGAAATCAAGAGGCAGATTCAGGAGTTGTTGCAGAAAGTTCACATTCGGCCGAGTTCATCGCCCTGTGGGAGCCTGATCATGCTAGTGCAGAAGAAGGATGGGACTTGGAGACTCTGCATTGACTATCCGGCACTGAACAAGATCACTTTCCAGAATATGTACCCAATCCCACAAATTGATGACCTTCTGGACCAACTCAAGGGGGGGGAAATATTTCAGCAAGATCGAATTGAAGTGTGGGTATCACCAGGTACCAATTGAACCCTCTGATGTGTAGAAGATTTCCTTCAAATCCAAGGAGGGCCTTTTCGAATGGCTGGTCATGCCTTTCGGGTTGACGAAGGCCCCTGCAACCTTCATGAGACTAATGGACGACATCTTGCGACCATTCACCAACTCATTTGTAGTTGTGTACTTGGATGACATTCTGATCTTCAACCAGACTTGGGAAGAGCACCTCCACCACATCCGACAAGTCCTCCAAACACCGCGACAACACAAGTTTTGTGCCAATTTGGAGAAGTTCACTTTTGGCATGACCCAGGTTTAGTATCTGGGATACATTATTGATGAGTGGGGGGTGCATGTGGATCCAACCAAGATCCAAGTCATTCGATATTGGCCAGGCCCAACCACCCTAACAAAGCTCCGCATCTTTTTGGGTCTTGCCAATTTCTACCACAGGTTTGTGTTGGGATTATATCATATCACTTGGCCCTTGATTCAAGTCACCAAGGGAGGAGCGAAAGAAAAATTCTTTTGGTTTGAATCTCAACAGAAGGTGTTCAATGATTTGAAGCATTGTCACTGCTCTGCACCAGTGCTCACATTACCAGACTTGCAACAACCATTTGAGATTGAGATAGATCCCTCTGACTATGCTATTGGGGAAGTCCTTACTCAACAAGGGCATCCAGAGGCATATCATAGTGAGACACTTCCCAACACAATCCAGAAGTATCCCACTTATGACAAGGAGATGTATTTCATTGTCCAGTCTTGTTGAAAATGGAAGCATTACATTTTTGAAAAGGAAATGGTCATCCACACAGACCACCGACCCTTGTAGTTCATACAGACCCAAGGAAAGTTGCAGAACGATCGCAATCAGAAATGGTCCACATACCTGCAACAGTTTCATTTGAACATTAAGTACAAGAAAGTAAGCACCAATATTGTTGCAGACTGCCTCAGCCGACCCCCTATCATGGCGCTAACCACAGTGCTCAACTCTTGTGGGCACGAGACATTCGATTGGCTTCTTCTCTACAAAAGTGATCCAGAATTCGGCCACACCTACAATACGCTCTTGGAGGGTAAGCAAGTTCCTAATTTTCACCTCCAAGATGCCCTGCTATGTCCCCTGGGACATCTTTGTGTTCCTTCAAGTGAGCATGCCAAGATAATTTGGGAGGCACACTACAGTCGGGTCACTGGGAATTTCGGGGTCGAGAAAACTGTGGCAGTATTGAAAAAGTATTTCTATTGGTCGAACCTTCGATAGGATGTCAGGAAGTAAATCAAGTCCTACAGTGCTGACGCCATTGCCAAACCAACCATCAAGAAGCAAGGCCTCTATACTTTTCTACCCACCCCTAGTCGACCTTGGAAATCCATCTCCATGGATTACATGTCGTGCCTTCCCTCGACTAAGCATGGCAATGACTGTGTTTTTGTGGTCGTCGATAGATTCTCGAAGATGTCCATTATGATGGCCTACAAGAAGAATATTACAGCAGAAGCCACTACTAAACTCTTCTTTGAGCGAGTGTGGGTACACTTTGGGATCCCACAGTCTATCATCTCATATCGGGACAACAGTTTCCTCAGTACATTTTAGTCTAGCTTTTGGTTGATGCTAGACACCAAGCTCACCAAGTCTTCATCTTTCCATCTGCAAACTGATGGCCAAACATAGGTCATCAACAGGATGATTGCACACTTTTTGCACATGTACAACTCAAAGAATCCACGCACATGGGATGAGATCCTCCCCTATGTACAACACAACTACAACTAGGCTCTCCATAGCTTAAATAGCCACAACCCCTTTCAGGTGGGCTTGGGATTCCAGCCACTATGTCCCATTGATGTAGCCATGCCATTTGCAACTACTCAGGAAAATTCAACCCATGTCCAGTCTAAGGCTGAAAAGGAAAACAAATACATTGAGAACATTTGCCAATAGGTTCATGACATCTTGGATAGATCCAATGCTAAGTAGAAGCAGGGACATGATCAACATTGGGTGCCACACAACTTCCAAGTGGGCGACAAAGTGTGGCTACATTTGCAAAAGGAGCGCCTCGCTGGACACTACCGCAAGATTCGCCCACTCCGATATGGGCCATAAACCATCACCAAGGTTGTAGGGGACAATGCCTTTGAGATCAATATTCCACTATTCCTTGGTCTGCACCTAGTGTTCAATGTCGACTGCCTTTGACCCTACTTTCCACCTCTACTCGCCACATCCAACATGGCAGAACAACTCACACCAACAGAGTTAAACCCAGATTGCATGGAACAAGCCAAAATTGATCAAATTATGGACACACAGATCAAGAACACCCGCCAGTAGAGGATCCAGCTATATCGAGTTGTCAAGGCAGGCCAACTCCTTCACCAGGGAAAGTGGCTCACCAGGGACCAAGTTCAACAAAAGTTTCCTCATCTCATGGAGGAACTCAACGCAATGGGGACCATTGCTTCCTAAGGGGGGAGGAATGATCCAGGTGGATATTGGTGGCCACCTGCCTATTCCCCCTAGACACACACCATTGTTTCTTTCAGTTTTTTAGTTTCCTTAATTGTAGCACAATTTACTATTTTTAGCAGTTTTTCGGGTCCTGAACTTCTAGAGCCATTTTGAGGCCCTAAACGACGTTTTTTGGGCATGAATGTTGTCGAGAATATGATTATGATCCGGCCTCGATATTCACTGTCAGCAGTGTAGTCCTCGGATAGATATTTCTAATGATGTATCATGTGCGTCAAACAAAGATAATATGCCAAAGTTACGACCCTGGGAAATCGATGTGCCAATTTACCCCAACGGAGCCCATTTTCCGGCGTTTCATCTCCTAGGGTTAGGTTTTTGGATGTTTAGGGTTTTCCATTGTTTCTCAATAATATATAGGCCTTCAAGCCTCATTGTAACACAGATTTAATAGGCCAATAGCCACCACATATCTTCTCATAGATAAGCTATCAGCACTCGAGCTATTTTATTTCCATTCTGTCAGTAAGCATATTTCAGTCATTTGTTGTTAATGAAATGAAGTTTTACTTTCGCTGCATATCTGTGTTTATGTGTATTTTTGTATTTATTGTGTTCCTGCATAAATATGGACCAGTGGTATCAAAGCATTCTTCTCTTTCTCGATCCATCTTTGCATGTCCCCAACGAGATCGGGGTATAAGGAGTTAGGGCTCGATCTAGTTGAACCGTTGCAATATCATCCTCACAAACCCCGACGACCGCCCATGAGGGAAGAAAATAAATATGAGGGAGAAGGATATCCTATCAAATTATTGCTCTAGAAGGCCCTTGAGAAACAAAGGAACACGATGATGGACAACTTTTCCCAGATCCTTCAACGGTTTCCCACTGGTAGTGCATCTACATCCAACAACCATTCTGGAGGCGCAACTCCTTTTAAGGTACAAGTAAACTTTGACATTCCCATATTTGAGGGCCAAATAGATGCAGATGGTGTTGATAGATGGTTGAATCTGCTAGAAACGTATTTCTCAGTTCATGACTTTTCCGATTGAGAAAGGATTAATTTTGCAATCCTTAAAGATGCCCCCCATGTCAAGGATTGGTGGGAAACCTACTGGGAGAAACAGAGTGAGGTGGAACCCTCTCTGTTCTTGGTCACACCCACTTGGAATTCTTTCCAAGATGCCATCAAGGAACAATATTATCTCATGGGGAGATATGAGGACAAATACATACAATGGACTACGCTACAGCAACAAAGAGACCAATATGTGCATGAGATGACGAATTTGTTCCATACCCTATGCACAAAGTTGGATATCAAAGATTTAGAGAAACATTTGGTGTTAAAGTATCGCAATTGTATTCATAGATACATTCAGGAAGAAATGGAGTTCCTCAACATCTCCTCGCTTGGTGTGACATACTGGTATTCTGCCAATATTGAGCAGAAGTTCAAACAGAAGAAGCGAGACTTTGGGTCTACGAATCAGAAGCAAGCGAAAGGTACCCCCAAACCACCGAACAAAGGACCAAGCCAAGTTGGGGTGGCCTAGGACAACCCGCCAAAGTTGCAAGCAAAGAACAACATCACCAAGCCAAGAAAGGACACAAGGAAGTGGTGTGAGTTCCATAAGAGATACACTCACAACATAAGTGAGTGTCAAGCCAAGCAGTCACTGGTAGCCGAGTTGAAGGCTTCTAAATTGGATGCAGCCTCCAAATCTGAATTAGAACCCAACAAGGGGAATCATAGGGGGAAGAAGATCATCGATGCAGATCCCAATGCCATTGTTTCCACCAATAAGATCTAGAAGAAGGAACCATAAGATTCAGAGGAGGTGGAGCACCTCTTCCATTCCCATATGTGGGTAAAGGGTTCCCTGTTGTTGTTCATTATCGATAGTGGGAGCCAGAAGAACCTCATCTCAGTAGAGGTCATGAAACGGTTGGGCTTTCCAATCACATCACACCCACAACCATACACCATTGGGTGGCTGCACCAAGAGCGAAACCTCCACGTAAGCCAACAATGTCGCCTTCCCTATAGCAACAAGCCCTTCACAGATGAGGTATTATGTGACATTGCTCCTCTTGATGTTTCTGATGTATTATTAGCAAACCATACTTGTGGAAGTGACATGTTGTGTATGAGTCCAGGCCTCGTGTTGTTATTATTACTTTGGGCAATAAGTTGTACAAGATACCGGAAATAACACCGCCTACAACCATCTCTTTGGTTACTGCAAAACAATGTAGTAAGCTCATTGCCAAACCCAGGAAATTTATTTTCCTGAAGATCCGCCCTCATGGAAAGAAGAAGATTGCGACCACGACCTCCAAACGGGGCCCCTCTGCATGACAACAACAGACGGATAAGGTCATGGAGGAGTACAAGGACATCTTCACCTCCCCCGCGGGGGTGCCTCTACACTGTCAGGTTAAGCACCCCATCGACCTAACCCTAGGTGCGTCATTGCCCAATGGACCAATCTATTGGTGCTCTGTTTTGGAGAATGGAAAAATCAAGAGGAAATTTTAGGAGCTATTGCAGAAAGGTCAGATCTGATCGAGTTCATCGCCTTGTGGGAGCCTGATCATGCTGGTGCAGAAGAAGGATAGAACTTAGAGACTCTGCATTGACTATCGGGTAATGAACAAGATCACTGTCCAGAATAGGTACCCGATCCCATGGATTGATGACCTTCTAGACCAACTCAAGGGGGGAAAATATTTCAACAAGATCGACTAGAAGTCTGGATATCACCAGGTACCAGTCGAACCCTCTAATGTGTGGAAGACTGCCTTCAAATCCAAGGAGGGCCTTTTCGAATGGTTGGTCATGTCTTTCGGTTGACGAATTCCCCTACAACCTTCATGAGACTAATGGAGAACATATTGCAACCATTCACCAACTCATTTGTAGTGATGTATTTGGATTACATTCTGATCTTCAGCTAGACTTGGGAAGTGCACCTCCACCACATCCGACAAGTCCTCCAAACACTGCGGCAACACAAGTTGTGTGCGAATTTGGAGAATTGCACTTTTGGCATGACCCAGGTTCAGTATCTGGGGTACATTATTGATGAGTGGGGGGTGCATGTGGATCTATCCAAGATCCAAGTCATTCGGTATTGGCCAGCCCCAACCACCCTAACAGAGCTCCCCAACCACCCTAACAGAACTCCACAGCATTTTGGGTCTTGCCAATTTCTACCACAGGTTTGTGTTGGGATTCTCTCATATCACTTGGCCCTTGAGTCAAGTCACCAAGGGAGGAGCAAAAGAAAAAGTCTTTTGGTATGAATCTCAACAAAATGTGTTCGACGATTTGAAGAATCATCTCTTCTCTGCACCAATGCTCACATTACCAAACTTGCAACGACCATTTGAGATCAAGATAGATGCCTCTAACTATGCTATTGGGGCAGTCCTTACTCAACAGGGGCATCCAGTGGCATATCATAGTGAGACACTTTCTGACACAGTCCAGAAGTATCCCACTTATGACAAGGAGATGTATTCCATTTTGTAGGCTTGTCGACAATGGAAGAATTACATTTTTGGAAACGAAATGGTCATTCACACAGACCACCGACCCTTGCAGTTCATATAGACACAAGGGAAGTTACAAAATGATCACTATCAGAAGTGGTCCACATACCTACAATAGTTTCATTTTAACATTAAGTATAAGAAATGAAGCACCAATAATGTTGCACACTGCCTCGGCCGACCCCCTATCATGGCGCTAACCATGGTGCTCAACTCTTGTGGACACGAGACTTCTGATTGGCCGCTTCTCTACAAAAGTGATCCAGAATTCGGCCACACCTACAATTTTCTCTTGTAGGGTAAGAAAGCTCCTAATTTTCACCTCCAGAATGCCCTACTATGTCACCTGGGACATCTTTGTGTTCCTTCAAGTGAGCATGCCAAGATGATTTGGGAGGCGCACTACAGTCGGGTCGTTGGGAATTTCGGGGTTGAGGAAACTATGGCAGTATTGAAAAAGTATTTCTATTGGCCGAACCTTCGATAGGATTTCAAGAAGTACATCAAGTCCTGCACTGCTTGCACCATTGCCAAACCAACCATCAAGAAGCAAGGCCTCTATACTCCGCTGCCCACCCCTAGTCGACCTTGGGAATCCATCTTCATGGATTACATGTTGGGCCTTCCTTATACTAAGCATGGAAATGACTTTGCTTTTGTGGTCGTCGATAGATTCTCAAAGATGTCCATTATGATGGCCTGCAAAAATAATATCATAGTAGAAGCCACTGCTAAACTCTTCTTTGAGAGAGTGTGGGTACACTTTGGGAACCCACAGTCTATCATCTCAAATCGGGATATGTAACACACCTGCTATCTAAACAAAAAATTTCCGGTCCTCTGTCGGACTCGAACCCTTAAATAACCAATGAGGTCCAGCGTAAGCTGACTCTATCTCTCTCCTGCTCCGTTCCCATGTGATCATGGGACATATTCATGGTTCAAGTCGAACGCAGCGTCTTTGGTATTTCGCACTTCGGGATACTGTAATATCTACATGCTCAACTCTGCAACTGTCGAAGCCCGCCAGGGCTAACGTGCATCCCATAGGGATGGATTCCCACGGGGTCAGCGGATGGCCAATAGGAATAAACCTCATCGGGGATAGAGAATCCACCTATGGG
>JZKD02S2396376.1:72157-92484 GCA_000966675.3 Picea glauca
CCGTAGATCTGGACGGGTGGACTCTGGCCATCCAGATCTGCTCACCGCTTATCCTAAGGCATATTCACATCCTGGCTTAAGTTAATGTCCTATTTTCCACATCTAACGGTAATTACAGACCCTGAGATCCTCCGAAAGAATCTCTGCCATTCATCGGGGTTTACCGTCCCAAAAATCCGGACTCTCGACCATAGAGCCCTTGAATCTTCGATAAGCTCTCTTTTGGCCTTAGTCCCTCGTGGCCACGCCTTCTAGCCCATATGACCTCTCTCATAGGACCTCAGCTATAACTCCCATCGGGATTTCGGGTATTTCAATGTCGAAATACTCATGCCCTCAGGACTTGTGATTCTCCGGATCCCAACGCGCCTTTTCCATGATAGCCCTCTTGGCTAGAGGTCTTGGTTCATATGACCGTTAACCCGTGACCGCGTCTTATCTCATATCAGGGTTCGGGGTTTCGCGTGTCGAAATGCACCAAACCTCTTGTCAACAGAATCCTCGATTTCCCGATCACTTCGATCTCGGCCACGCATCCTCTAAGATGGACGATCCCGATTCTCTCGAGATTTCGAGACTTTTGATGTCCTGTTTCCTTCGACCTCATAAATGTCGATTTCCCAATTTTCTGACTCTCGTCAGATTTTCGACACCCGTCCCTCTAAACGGACGGCTCGGATTATGTTGGGGTTTTCACCTGGGACTTCCCCGATCTCTTGTTACCAGGACTCCCGATCTCGCGATTCTCGATTTCCCGAAATGGGAGATCTCGCGACACATGGCCTCCATCGCTCGGATGGCTCAGATCTATCCTGGGGGTTTTCGCCCCTATACACTGGGGTCTTAACCCTTGGGTAACTCTGAACAGATCCAACGGATGTCAAGTTTTCCAGTTGAGATTTGGCTCAGATCGGCTCCTACCCGGGCATTCTTCCATGACTCCCTGGACGTGGAAAAATCAACGGTCCAGATATTCTCATGGACCTTGGGGATCTACGATCCGAAATTCTTCGTTTCCCATGAAGACACAGAGGACAAAGGGGTAAGGCCATTAACATCCCTACCTTTTCCTACCAATCTAACAGTGGTGAGTGACCACAGATCTCCTAACGGGATCTCGTCCGTCGGTTCGATACTTCGCCCTTATGCTGTCACCTCGGGTTTTCAAGAGGATCGTTCCTCCTCGTGCAGGTTTACTAAGGTCTTACACCTTCATATTCTCCTCACCAGTTCTTCATGGAATTTTCAAGGAGGGTATCTCTATGGGGAGATTTACCTAGGGTATTGTCTGAGGCAGGTAAGGGTATCGTTCTCCCGAGAACCAGATGCGAAGTCTAAATTAGATCAGTACGCATATAAATAACGATTCATGAGGACATAAGCCATACATAGTCTTTTCATACAAATATACAACTACTATTACTGATCATAGCACCATACATACATTCTTATAATGATATCATTCACAGTTTATGAGCATATATGTCAGCATATAAATTTCAAGATGCAATATGAACAAAACACTTATCAGAAGTAACTTCAGAAGTGGGAGAAAATGCTGAGAGGGGTGCTCGTTTCCACCCAACCGTAGGCTCAATGACTCCCAACAGATTTACCACTAGCCACCCTCAAGCTGAGACCACAATGCTCTGAGACTGCGTCTCTCTCTCTGCCAGTGACTAGGATCGAAGGTTGCAATCCTTCCTCTCTGCTATCACTCACTCTGCGTAATGTCAGAGTTCCCCTCACGTATGCCCCCTCAATCGCCTCTACCATATGCCTTATCCTCTCGCGAGGTTGCGTGTGGCACGATTTCCCTCGCACTGATCAGGCCTGACGGCTCTACGGATGGGCGGTTCACCATCCCATCCCTCATCAAGCCATCAACCTACCAGTCTGCGAGCCATTAATTTTCAGGGCCTGCGAGTCGCTTTTGGTTCTCCGGGCCAGTGGATTCCAAATACGGTATTACATTCTCGGTGGAAGTTAACGCCACCTTTTCAGGTGCCTTCCACCGCCATCATGGTCTCTTTTTCTGCACATCCCCTCATCAGCAGTCCTGCAATAAATTCAGAATGTTATTCACATTCATTGACCTCTTCCTCAAGGTCCATTTACATCACATATTCACATTTATGAGTTTTCCATAGTTCTTGGCTAGTCTAGTTATATTTACAAGTTGGGGGAAACAAGGTGTTACAGGATAGCAGGTTCCTCAGTAAATTTTGGTCCAGCCTCTAGTCGATGCTGGAAACCAAGCTCACCAAGTCCAAATCTTTCCATCCGCAAACTAATGGCCAGACAAAGGTCATCAACCAGATGATTGTACACATTCTATGCATGTACAACTCAAATCATCCACGCACATGGGATGAAATCCTCCCCTATGTACAACAAAACTACAATCGGGCTCTCCATAGCTCAACCAACCACAACCCCTTTTATGTGGGCTTGGTATTCCAGCCACTATGTCTGATTGACGTAGCCATGCCATTTGCGGCTACTGAGGCAAATTCATCCCATGTCCAATCTAAGGCTGACAAAGCAAACAACTTCATTGAGCGCATTCAACACATCCTCCAACAGGTTCATGACATCTTGGAGAGAGCCAATGCTAAGTACAAGCAACGACTTGATCAACAAAGGGTTCCACACAACTTCTAGGTGGGCGACAAAGTGTGGCTACATTTGCAAAAGGAGAAACTCGCTGGACCCCACCGCAATATTTGCCCGCTCCAATATGGGCCATAGACCATTACCAAGGTTGTAGGGGACAATGCCTTTGATCTCAATATTCCACCATTCCTTGGTCTGCACCCAGTGTTCAATGTCGATTGCCTTCGGCCCTACTTTCCACCTCTACTGGACACATCCGACATGGCAGAACAACTCACACCAACAGAGTTAAACCTAGATTGCATGGAACAAGCCACAACTGATCGGATTATGGAAACATAGATAAAAAACACTTTCTAGTAGAGGATATAGCTATATTGAGTTGTCAAAGTAGACCAACTCCTTCACCAGGGACCAAGTTCAGCAGAAGTTTCCTCATCTCATTAAGGAACTCAACGTAATGGGGACCATTGCTTCCTAAGGGGGGAGGAATGATCCAGGTGGATATTGGTAGCCACTCACCTATTCCACTTGGACCCACACCATTGTTTCTTTTGGTTTTTCAGTTTCCTTAATTGTAGCACAATTTACTATTTTTAGCAGTTTTTCGGGTCCTGAACTTCCAGAGCCGTTTTTGAGGCCTTAAACGATGTTTTTTGGGCATGAATGATGCAGCGAATATGAATCCATTTTGGTCTCGATATTTTCTGTCAACATTTTATTCCTCAGATAGATCTTTCTAACAATGTATCATGTGCGTCAAACAAAGATAGTATGCCAAAGTTACGACCCCGAGAAATTGATGTACCAATTTACCCAAACAGGGCCCATATTCTGGTGTTTCATCTCCTAGGGTTAGGTTTTTGGATGTTTAGGGTTTTCCATTGTTTCTCAATAATATATAGGCCTTCAAGCCTGATTGTAACACAAATTTCATATGCTAGTAGCCGCCACATCTCTTCTCAGAGATAAGCTACCAATGCCCGAGCTATTTTATTTCCATTCTGTCTGTAAGCATATTTCAGTGATTTTTTGTTAATGAAATGAAGTTTTACGTCCGCTGCATATCTATTTTTATGTGTATTTTTGTATTTCATTGTGTTCCTTCATAAATCCAGATCAATGGTATCATAACAGTCTTCTATTTCTCGATCCTTCTTTGCATGTCCCCAACTAGATCGGGGTATAAGGAGTTAGGGCTCGATCTAGTTGAACCATTGCAAGATCAACCTCACAAACCCCGACGGTCTCCCATGGGGGAAGAAAAGAAACATGAGGGAGCATGAGATCCTATCAAATTATTGCTCGAGGTGGCCCTCGAGAAACAAAGGAACGCAATGATGGACAACTTTTCCCAGATCCTTCAACGGTTTCCCACTGGCAACACATCTACATCCAACAACCACTCTGGAGGCGCCACTCCTCTTAAGGTACAAGTAAACTTTGACATTCCCATATTTGAGAGAAAATAGATGCATATTGCGTTGATAGATGGTTGAATCTGCTAGAATCATATTTTTCAGTTCTTGACTTTTTCGACCGAGAAAGGATTATTTTTTCACTCCTTAAAGCCACCCCCCATGTCAAGGACTGGTGGGAAACCTACTGGGAGAAACAGAGTGAATGGGATCCCTCTCTGTTCTTGGTCGCACCCACTAGGAATTCTTTCCGAGACACCATCAAGGAACAATATTGTCCCGTGGGGAGCTATGAGGACAAATACATACAATGGACTACGTTGCGGCAACAAAGAGACCAAGATGTGCATGAACTGATGAATCTATTCCATACCATATGCACAAAGTTGGGTATCAAAGATTCGGAGAAACATTTGGTGTTAAAGTACCGCAGTTGTCTTCATAGATACATTCAGGAGGAAATGGATTTCCTCAACATCTCCTCGCTTGGTGCGACATACCAGTATGATGCCAAGATTGAGCAGTAGTTCAAATAGAAGAAGTGAGACTTTGGGTCTGTGAATCAGAAGCAAGGGAAATGTATACCCAAACCGCTGAACAAAGGACCAAGCCAAGGTGGGGCGGCCCAGGACAACCCGCCAAAGATGCAAGAAAAGAACAACATCATGAAGCCAAAAAAGGACACGAGGAAGTGGTGTGAGTTACATAAGAGCTCCACTCACAACACAAGTGAGTGTTGGGCCAAGGAGTCATTGGTAGCCGAGTTAAAGGCTTCTGAATCGAATGCATGCTTCAACTATGAATCAGAACCCGACAAGGGGAATTACAGGGGGAAGAAGATTATTGATTTGGAGCCTAATGCCACCGTTGCAACCAAGAATATCCAGAAGAAGGAACCAGGAGATCCAGAGGAGGCAAAGCGCCTCTTCCATTCCCAGATGTGGGTAAAGGGTTCCCCGTTGTAGTTCATTGTCGACAGCGGGAGCCAGAAGAAACTCATCTCAATAGAGGTCGTGAAACGAGTGGGATTTTCAACCACAACACACCCACAACCATACACCATCGGGTGGCTGCACCAAGGACAGGAGTTTCGCGTAAGCCATCAATGTCTCCTTCCCTATAGCATAAATCCCTTCATGGATGAGGTATTATGTGACATTGCTCCTCTTGATTTTTTTGATGTATTATTAGTCCAACCATAATTGTGTAAGCGACATGCTATGTATGAGTCCAGGCCTTGTGCTGTTATTATTACTTTGGGCAATAAGTTGTACAGGATACCGGAAATAGCACCGCCTACAACCATCTCTTTGATTATTGCAAAACAATGCAGTAAGTTCATTGCCAAAACCAGGAATTTTTTTTTCCTAATGATCCTCCCTTAGGGAAAGAATAAGACTATGACCACGACCTCCACACAGGGCCCCTTTTCATGACAACAATAGATGGATAAGGTCATGGAGGAGTATGAGGAAATCTTCACCTCCCTCACGGGGTTGCCTCTACACTGTCAAGTCAAGCACGCCATCGATCTGACCCCAGGTGCATCGTTGCCTAATGGACCGATCTATCGGTGCTCTGTTCTGGAGAATGATGAAATCAAGAGGCAGATTCAGGAGTTGTTGTAGAAATGTCACATCCAACAGAGTTCATCACCCTGTGGGAGCCCGATCATGCTAGTGCAGAATAAGGATGGGAGTTGGAGACTCTGCATTGACTATCGAGCACTGAACAAGATCACTGTCCGGAATAGGTACCTGATCCCATGGGTTGATGACCTTCTAGACCAACTCAAGGTGGTGAAATATTTCAGCAAGATTGACTTGAAGTCTAGGTATCACCAGGTACCAATCGAACCCTTTGATGTGTGGAAGACTGCCTTTAAATCCAAGGAGGGCCTTTTTGAATGGTTGGTCATGCCTTTCGGGTTGACGAATGCCACTACAACCTTCATGAGACTAATGGACAACATCTTGCAACCATTCACCAACTCATTTGTAGTGGTGTACTTGGATGACATTCTGATCTTCAGTCAGACTTGGGAAGAACACCTCCAGCAAATCCGACAAGTCCTCCAAACACTACGGAAACACAAGTTGTGTGCCAATTTGGAGAATTTCACTTTTGGAATTACCCAGGTTCAGTATCTGGGATACATTATTGATGAGAGGGGGGTGCATGTGCATCCAGCCAAGATCCATGTCATTCGGTATTGTCCAGCCCCAACCACCCTAATAGAGCTCTACAGCGTTTTGGGTCTTGCCAATTTCTACCACAGGTTTGTGTTGGGATTCTCTCATATCACTTGGCCCTTGAGTCAAGTCACCAAGGGAGGAGCGAAAGAAAAATTATTTTGGTCTGAATCTCAAAAGAAGGCGTTCAATGATTTGAAGCATCATCTCTGATCTGCACCAGTGCTCACATTACCATACTTGTAACAACCATTTGAGATTGAGACAGATGCCTCTGACTATTCTATTGGGGCAGTCCTTACTCAACAGGGGCATCCAGTGGCATATCACAGGGAGACACTTCCCGACACAGTATGAAAGTATCCCACTTATGACAAGGAGATGTATTACATTGTGCAGGCTTATCGACAATGGAAGCATTACATTTTGGGAAAGGAAACGATCATCCATGTAGACCACCGACCCTTGCATTTCATACATACACAAGGGAAGTTGCAGAACGATCGCCATCATAAGTGGTCCACATACCTACAAAAATTTCATTTGAAAATTAAGTACAAGAAAGGAAGCACCAATAATATTGCAGACTATCTCAACCAACCCCATATCATGGCGCTAACCATGGTGCTCAACTCTTGAGTCTTGTGGGCATGAGACTTTCGATTGGCCGCTTCTCTACAAAGGTGATCCAGAATTCGGCCACACCTACAATATGCTCTTAGAGGGTAAGAAAATTCCTAATTTTCACCTCCAGGATGCCCTTCTATGTCACCTGGGACATCTTTGTGTTCCTTCAAGTGAGCATGCCAAGATGATTTGGGAGGCGCACTATAGTCGGGTCGCTTGGCATTTCAGGTTCGAGAAAACCGTGGTAGTATTGCAAAAGTATTTCTATTAACCAAACCTTCGATAGGATGTCGGGAAGTACATCAAGTCCTACACTGCTTGCGCCATTTCCAAACCGACCATCAAGAAGCAAGGCCTCTATACTCCGTTTCCCACCCCTAGTCGACCTTGGGAATCCATCTCCATGGATTACATGTAGGGTCTTCCTTCTACTAAGCATGGTAATGACTGTGTTTTTGTGGTCGTCGATAGATTCTCGAAGATGTCCATTATGATGGCTTGCAAAAAGAATATCATAGCAGAAGCCACTGCTAAAATATTCTTTGAGTGAGTGTGGGTACACTTTGGGATCCCACAGTCTATCATCTCATATTGGGACAACAGGTTCCTCAGTACATTTTGGTCCAGTCTCTGGTCGATGCTGGACACCAAGTTCACCAAGTCCACAGATTTCCATCCGCAAACGGATGGCTAGACAGAGGTCGTCAACCGGATGATTGTACACATTTTGTGCATGTACAACTCAGAGCATCCATGCACATGGGATGAGAGCCTCCACTATGTACAACACAGCTATGACCGGGCTCTCCATAGATCAACCAACCACAACCCCTTTCAGGTGGGCTTCGGATTCCAGCCACTATGTCCCGTTGATGTAGCCATGCCATTTGTGGCTACTCAGGCAGATTCAACCCATGTCTAGTCTGAGGCTGACAAGGAAAAAAACTTCATTGATCACATTCAACACATCCGCCAACAGGTTCATGACCTCTTGGATAGATCCAATGCTAAGTACAAGCAGCGACATGATCAACATCGGGTGCCACACAACTTCCAGGTGGGCGACAAAGTGTGGCTACATTTGTAAAAGGAGCACCTCGCTGGACCCTACCGCAAGATTTGCCCGGTCCGATATGGGCCATACACCATCACCAAGGATGTAGGGGACAATTCCTTTGAGCTCAGTATTCCACCATTCCTTGGTTTTCACCCAGTGTTCAATGTCGACCGCCTTCATCCCTACTTTCCACCTCTACTGGACACATTCGACATGGAAAAACAACTCACACCAACATAGTTAAACCCAGATTGCATGGAACAAGCCACAATTGATCGGATTATGGACACACATATCAAGAACAACTGCCAGCAGAGGATCCAAGTATATCAAGTTGTCAAAGCAGGCCAACACCTTCACCATGGCAAGTGGATTACCAGGGACCAAGTTCAACAGAAGTTTCATCATCTCATTGAGGAACTCAACACAATGGGGACCATTGCTTCCTAAGGGGGGAGGAATGATCCAGGTGGATATTGGTGGCCACCCACCTATTCCACTTGGACCCACACCATTGTTTCTTTCGGTTTTTCAGTTTCCTTAATTGTTGCACAATTTACTATTTTTACCAGTTTTTCGGGTCCTGAACTTCCAGAGCCATTTTGCGGCCCTAAACGATGGTTTTTGGGCATGAATGATGCGACGAATATGATTCCATTTTGGACTCGATATTTTCTTTCAATAGTGCATTCCTCGGATAGATATTTCTAACGATGTATCATGTGCGTCAAGCGAAGATAGTATGCCAAAGTTACAACCCTGGGAAATTGATGTACCAATTTACCCCAATCGGGCCCATATTCTGGCGTTTCATCTCATAGGGTTAGGTTTTTGGATATTTAGGGTTTTCCATTGTTTCTCAATAATATATAGGCCTTTGAGCCTCATTGTGACACAGAGTTCATAGGCTAGTAGCCGCCACATCTCTTCTCAGAGATAAGCTACCAGTGCCCGAGCTATTTTATTTCCATTCTGTCTGTAAGCATATTTCATTCATTTGTTGTTAATGAAATGAAGTTTCACTTCCGCTTCATATCTGCATTTATGTGTATTTATGTATGTCATTGTGTTCCTGCATAAATCTGGATCATCATGAGAATTGCTACTCCATAAAAGTTGACACATATATGCAAGAGTAGAAGCACCTACAATTAACATTATTTACTCATTAATTGAAGCATACCTTGTTTATTCCATTTGCAATTAATTTGAAGGAAGCTTGTCTTTGCCTCATTCTAGACTCATAAATCCATAGTATCAATTATAGAGCTAAAGACAACAGAAGAAGCAATCAATTCCAACTTTTCCAACTTTTTGCTTCAAACTAGTGAATCTAGTTCCAAGTCATTGTCGTGCGATTTCATATTTTTGTTCATAGAATGTAGCATTCCTTCTAGGTCAATAACATGTAGCATGTATGCTTCACTAAGTCATAAAAATAAGCATATGTTATCATTTTACAATACATGAACAAAAAAAATAACTTAAAACTAGAACATTAGCATCATCAATTGCTTTATACAACGTTTCTTTGTTTACTACCTTTCTTGTTGTTGTTTTCACTACTACCTTTGTTGGCTCTGGAACATCGAGATATGATTCTCAAAATGGAAGAGATGCTTCCTCTCTTTGGCTTGGCATCAAACTTCATACTTGTATGCTCTCCACCATGCACCCAGCCATTCCACTCATCAATATTCAATCTTTTGAACAATGCTCACCATGCATCGAAAGCTTCATATGCAAGGAAATTGATTTGAGCATCAACTCCAACTAGATAGGGGATTGTAAAGGAT
This sequence comes from Picea glauca, assembly GCA_000966675.3. Classification (NCBI taxonomy): domain Eukaryota; kingdom Viridiplantae; phylum Streptophyta; class Pinopsida; order Pinales; family Pinaceae; genus Picea; species Picea glauca. The sequence continues at coordinate 81,864 of JZKD02S2396376.1, forward strand.
GCTTTTAGAAAATTTATGGAATGCTCTAAAGAAAAATTACATTTAAAGGATGACATAAAAATACTTTGATTTGTCCAACAAAGAGGAGCTCAGAGTCATCAAGGAGTTGTTTCTCAAAAGTTGTTTTTGTTTGGAAATGATCCTCCATCAATTCCCCTTAAAAAAATATAAATTTGCTCCCCTAATTTCCCACTACTTTGAGCATTATGAACATAAAGCATTCCTTGTAATTATAACAAGCGATAATTTTGGAATTGTTATTATGCTAAAGAAGAGCCATAGGAAAAGGCACGCTATTGGTTCCCCAATTGTGATTTAGAGGGGATTGAAATTTGTACAATCAATTCTCTCTAGGAGGCATTTATCAATAACTACCTTAGCAACCAAGAGGGATCACTTGGAAGAACCTTTACAACCAAGATGCATTTATCAGTAACTACCTTAGCAACCATGAGGGTTGTGTTCATGCTATAGTGCAGATGTTGCATGGTTTACCATGGTTTGAGTTTCCTTATGCTAACAATAGCATATGACACTTCACTTACATACAGGTAACTATGTCCATAGCTTTTGTAACCACATGTGTAGCTAGTTAATCTATCTTCTCTTTAAGTTTTAGTTATGTTCATCAAGAAAGGCACTCATTTCTAATTGAGAAACTAATTTGACAAATGTTATGAGTACATGTTTGTCCCACTAACAAATGACTACTTCTTATTCACAAATGTAAACATGACAAGGACGATTATCATTACCAATAACCTTAACCTTGTTCTAAAAAATAATTACCTATTAAAAAAACAAGGGCTTATTACTCTACACCACCCCTAATTGATATCTTGGTCTTCCCCTAGTTGATATCTTATCTTCCCCTTTAAAAATAACACAACTTACTAATTGTTTTGATAATTATCACTTTATTATTATTTTAAGCAAGTAACCATTGCAATGAACATAGTTATGAAATTTGTCATTTGTTTTGTGAAGGAGAAATAGTAAAGATGTAGAATATGATTTGAAATCTTTCTTTTTTGTATTGTAACTCGTGGAGATTCACTTAATAAAAAATAAAACAATCCATTTTGGAGATAGATTAATATGAATTGTGTCTTTATATCTTTACATTGACTTAGGGTTTGAAGCTCTATGTATTTTATTCATCTTCTTTAAGCTTGGCAAGATTATAAGTTGATTTGTTTTTTAAATTATTTTTAATGATTCATTTTAAGAGTGTTAGATGTTTCATGACTTGTTTTCTATCACATATGAATGTTGATGATGATAAACATGAATATTTTTAGAAAAATGTTGTCTTTTTGAAATCTTTATGGTCTTAGAGTGTGCGGATTTTCATAGTTTTTCATAATGTTGTTTTAGATTTTTGGATGTAAACTGTGTATGGAGTTTTTGAAACATCTAATGTTTGGAGTGGACACTCCACCCACCATTAAAAACAGTTAAAATGATAATCATACATATTTAATATGGGCAATTCAAAAGTTTCTACATCCAATCTCAATTATTTTAATTTTTTACAAAAAATAATTCTATACAAATTCACTAACAATGAATTAATGAATTGCCCACAACTATTGAAAAGCTCTCCGTTAAGAGTCATGAATTCACCCAAGAAATTCCAAAATAAGTGTTTTTTCTAAAAGTCTTTAGTATTTATACAAGAAATTTCATAAAATTAAATTATAAATTAATACATATAACACTAACCAGCGCTAGTGCTAGTGAAGGATTCTCCACTAAGAGCTTGTTAATAAAATTCACCCTCCATGAGATCGCCAAATAAATGCCAAGACAAGCATATTCTCTAAGACCCTTGGTAGTTATACAATGCATCTCAAAAAAATAACTTATAAATTAATGCAATAAACAAGTATAACACCATCCACAACGATACAATGAGTCTTAGAAAATTAACTTATAAATGAATGCAATAAACAAATATAACCATTGATGATAACTATATTTCAAATTTCATATGGGTATTGGGTTTTTTTAATTGCATCAAGCACCCATAAGATTCATCTATTATTTGTAATCAATGAATTGACTATATCCACTAGTGCCCTATTTCATCAAGTTGGAGTACTAGGTTGCAAAAGGACCACAAGGAGTAAAGGAAAACGTACATGCTACATACTTGAAGGGGTATAATTAATATGAACCAGATCATATACGTATATGAACATGATTCTTCACTCCAAGGAGAAAATGTGGTGGAAAGGTAAATGTAGTTTGAATGAGTCAAAAGAGAGCAAGAAACAAAGAGTAAAGTCCATTGTCAAGTAGCCAATAATAGAGCATATTTTGGATCCATGACCTGCATAGAGACGCAACTATAAATGAAGACACTAACATTGAGAGTTGGGTTGTTGCTATGCCAGGTTGTCTCCATTACTATGGGTTACCATGGTTGAGATTGTACTAGATTTTTTAGGCTCTCTCTATCAACATGTAGTGCCTTGCATAGTAGGTTATAGCCATGGGTGTCATGTTTGTCCTAAAACAATGTATCTAATACAATGTATCTAATTTTGATAGAGATTAATGGAATGGTGGCATCCCTTCAAATTTTGTTTATATGTCTAATTTATATGAACAATGTTTATTTCCTATCATATGTGACTTATGATATTAAAGAATGAACTTGCATGGATATGATTTGTTGTGTCTTTGGAGAATACAATAGATGAATGCCATGGTAATGGAGTGTATGTTAAAGTGGCTATGCTAATGATGGGATGAATGTTGGGATGGTTTGAGTTGTGTCCTATATTCTGGTAAATGTCTTTGTGGTGTCTTAATGTCCTACAATGTGTCTAGGGTGAGAACTTCCCTATAAACTAGTGATTGATATGTTGGTGCTAGACTATAATGTTTACGTTGGATACCTAACTGAACCTCAAGTTTGCATTTCAAGCCAAAATTTAGTCTATGTTACTTAGACCTAACCATGCTAGGTGCATGAATTTCATAGTATGGAGGATTAGCTCACTTGCATGGATCTACAGGATTGGTTTGATGAGAAAATTGTCCTCTTCATGAAATATGAGACTTTGTTGATTGGGTAGGATGTGCCAAAGTTTAAATATCCCCTATTATTAGAACATATCTATGAGATTTTTGGGTGAAATTTCCAACTAGTCTGTATGGTGGTTGTCGTTTGGCATGATGAAATCCTAGTAGACTGGTAACAATGTGATGACCTAGTTGTGAGAGTTGTAAATTACTAGGTAAATACCACCATAGTGCTTTACATATCGAAATTTGCAGTGGAAATGAGCTAGTGATTCTCACAAGTTGAGGATTTGTTTATGAAGGTGTTGAAACCTCAACTAACCCCAAGTCAACTAACTTGAGGACCCCACTTTATTTTTTTAATCAAGCCTCATCATGTAGTATATGCTCCATTTAACATTATTCTTTTGATGCTTAATTTATAATTGTAAGTTGTTAGTTGGAATTACATTGAATGAACGCATGTGTGATCTTGTTATTTTATGGTACAATCATGATAGTTTACAAAAGTTACGCCATCAATCTAGATTTCCTTGCAAGTTTGCTTCTCTTGCATTTAGCACATCACATGTATCATAATCTTTGCTCTAGTTCCTCTTGGTTTTGACTCGATCTAACCTACTTGAAAGTATTATGTAGCTTTGTCTAGGATCATTAAAGTTGTTATGCATCATGATTTGACTCAGAACCGAGTTAGGACAGAATTGACAATTTCACTAAATGTTGGATTTGAGGTGCACCAAATGCTAATAGATCATTTTCCTAAATTAAAATATCTTAGGTGCGTATGTATCTTGCTAATGTCCCTTAACACATTAAAAGCCTATATAAAAAAGATCCAAGAGGAGTAGACATAACTTAAATCTAGTAGAGATCCACCCTAAAACAAGAATTATATTTTCAATTAAAAAACACCTTTGTACGCAATTTTGGGTATGGGTTGAAATGAAATTTTGATCCATGAAAAAGGTTATTTGGTTTTCATGGATTGCCAACTCAACAAAACTTTTAAAATTTGATTATGATGTTCACATGTATGAAAACACACAATTGTGATTTCCCACCAATAACGCACTTTGAACTACAGAGGTTATGAAATCTATGCACCTAGCTTTGAAAGGGGAGGTTATGAAATCTATGCACCTAGCTTTGAAAGGGGTTGTTCGACCACTCATTTAAAATCCCCATTTGTCCTCTACACTTGCAAAAAAAATTAGTTTTCTATTTAAAAGTTGCATGAGAAAGTTAGAGGTCCATAAAGTGAAATAATTAAATGTCTCACCAAGTTAAGTAATTGTTTAACATTCAATCTAGCCTGATTGGACTATTTTTTTTCCAATGTAAAGTAGCATTTATTAACGGGTTACAGTGGAATATGATCTCAATTTTAAAGAATAAGCGAAAAGGATAATAACATTCCTCTGATTCAATAGAACTAAATCTAATCGACAATAATTTTATCCAAATTATTCTTATAAAAATTGAAAAATCAATTTCTGGCAAACTGGAAAATAACACATCCCTATTGAATAATTTTTATGAATATTTTCCAATTTCCTATAGCTGTACTAAGTGCACGTGCCAATGGTGATAAATTTGCAGACTTCGTTGTTGTTTTATCTAATGGGATGCTAAAGGATCTCATGCTATCTTTCCATTTATCGTCTTGATGCTATATGGTAGACCTGGATCATCCCAAAATATTTAAGGTGTTCATTTCATACTGGGGGTTTAATGAAGGGAAATTGAGTCGTCTACAATTGAAATACATCAGAGAAAAGAGTTCTCACTTGGACTCCAAAAGTCGAATAAGCTGGCAAAAAATTGAAGCGAGTTATAAGCTCATAGAGGCAAAGATACAGAGTTGTAAGTTTATTGGGTTATTCTGTAATCTTCGAGATTGGGTAATACTGGATAATTTTTCTGGATGTAAATTGTGTATAAAAGGTTTCGAAACGTTCAATGTTTCTAGTGGACACTCCATCCATTATTAGGGACATAAAAGCACATATGATTTAAAAGAGAGCTGAGTTTTATATTTATAAATAAAGAAAGCCAATAACTATTGAGAAAAAGAGAACACAAAAAATAAATAATAAGAAGAAATAGTCATTGAGATGAAAAATATTAATTAATTGTGACAGAAGACTAATTTAAAAAAGGTGGTCAAATTAGGGGCAATAATAATGGGGAATTTTTTTTGAAATAGCAATTGAGTTAAATGTTAGGGTGGGAAATTAGGAAGATTTTAAAATTTAAATAAGATCAGGATTTGCATGAATTAGAGTGAGAAAATAAGATGGACAATTAAAAAACTACATCATATACTCCAGTTTTAAAAAACTGCATGTCATTAATGACATTCACTTAATTCCTAGAATCGTCAAAATGATGGACAATTTAAAAATTTAACAATAATCATAATATGACATTTACCATGTTTGCAAATACCTTGAAAAAATTCAATAATTTCAATTACCAATTGTGTCAAAACAAAGTAGGTGTGTGAGAATTATTTGCAGTTACATTAAAAACTTTCTATAAATTTCAACTGTGTTCTCAAATTAAATTGCCATATTTTCAATAAAAACAATTTTTTGAAAAAATAAAAGTCTAAAATTGCTCTTAAATTTGAGGACAATTTTTTACTAATAATCAAAACATGATAAGTTTTTACTCTGTTCACTAGTTAACTGTTTTTAAAATCTAAGTGCACACAAGGGGAATTGAGACATAGAAAAAATTGGGATCTAGACGGAATTGAGGCATAGAAAGAAGTTATAGCCTCTTATTTGGTGCTTTTCAAAATTCAAACCATGTGCAAGCTCCTATATCAAGGTAATCTATTAAGCTTTTTTGTTTCTGTTTTTAATGGTGTTGTATTCCATATAAAGGAGTTTGATGATGTTATGTTAAATGCAATTTCATAATAAAAAAATTTATGTTATGCATGTGTTTCTTTTGTATTTACAATAAAAATGAATAAAACACATATGATATATAATATTTAAATGACGAGAAAAAATAAAAATAAAACATCATGTGAAGGGCAGTTTTAAGAAGAAAACCGTCATAAAAAATTTACTTGACATTTTCATGTCTTTCCTTCTTTCTTACTAGATTAGCTTGGGCAATTGCATCTGCATTTGCATTTTGCATCATGCACTTCTACATTTAGATTTGCAAATCACTTTTAATAACAAAAACTAGCAATAGTAGCCAAGCCAAAATTTAGAGTGTTCCCTATTTTAAATGGTGTGAAGTCTAATTATGGTTTCTTCCTAGTGTGAATTCATGTTGTTGAAAATGGATTAGTCCCTTGTATGAACATTTTGGAACTAGGAGGGAAGCTGACACGTTGACCTACACTGAACCATTAGTTTAAAAATGCATTGACTACTCATGACTCCTCTCCATATGCTTGTAAGAAATCATGTTTTCAATCTTTCGGGAGAATTACATGGTATCCTAGAAAAGGAGGTTAATATTTTGTCCATAATAAAATTAAATGGTGAAGGGGAAACCACTACATTCTTACATGCTAACCAATGCCAACTTGCATGTCAATTTCTAAAACATTTAGAAGAAGATGTTGTGTGCATGTTGTTTCTTCTCACATTGGAAGGACGAATATGAGATTGGTATAGGGTGTTACCACCCAAGTCCATTCATACATGCCAACCAATGCCAACTTGCATGTCAATTTCTAAAAAAATTAGAAGAAAATGTTGTGTGCATGTTGTTTCTTTTCACATTGGAAGGACGCATTTGAGATTGGTATAGGGTGTTACCAGCCAAGTCCATTCACAACTGAAAAAAAATTCATGGAAGTTTTCTTGGTTACTCATTATAATTATTAGATAGGAATATTGTTTTCTAAATTAGTCAACTTTTGTGGAAGGAAACATGAATTCATGGATGACTATACTATGAGATTCATTCAGTTATCCCATAGGTTTCACAAAAGTGACAAATCCTCTAAATGAAATCTATTTGAAAGTTTCTTGGATCCTCACACCCTTTTCTTGCACCCTTTATAATCAAGAAGATTCACCATTAGAATATAAGGAAGAATCACATAAGTTTATGGTCCCCAAATAATAATAATCCTCCCCTCATAATTCTATGATACTAACTCAATGAATCTAGCATCAATAAAATTGGACCACTACATAGGTAGTAAATTATTACGACTAAATGGAACTAAAAATCTAAATGGTTGTACTCTACTTCCTATACAAGCTCTTGAATATAGAAAACATACCACATTAATGGAATGTACATTAAAAAAAGAACCTATCATTCAAATGAAAAGTAAACAAAATGATGTCCTCTCATCAAGTCTCTTGTGGATACTCAAGTCCCAAATGATTGTCAAATTGAGGACATCAAGTCTCTTCTTCATCCTCTTCTCGTAATATCCATACATTAGTTCGACCATTTTTGACATGCGATAAAAGACCATGTGAAAGTTTTTCTCATGTTCATCACACTTGTCCTCTTCTGCCATTTTCTTCTTTCTAGATACACGACCAACTTCGGGGTTGAACGTCTTAAGAGTTCCTTCACCCTGATTATGCTTGGCCCTAGTAAGCATTCACACTCAACAATTCCAGTCAAAGATGATTGCTCTGATACAAACATGATCAAGGATCTTTTCATCGTGACTTATAAAGAATTGTATTAAATGAGCACAAATTAAAGTGCACCATTAAAGAAGGGAAAACTTAAAAATGAAGAGACATAAGCATCAGATCTGAACAAAAAAAATTGATAACGGAGTTCATCCCCGGTGGACTACGTCTCCAGGTCCTGCTCACAAATGGGTAGGCTCTTTCATTAACTCAGCAAAAGAATTTCGCAAATACATAAATATACCTCATCCTGAAATCAAGCTGCAGAAATAATGCTCAGATTAGAAAACAGACATCACCGCTGAATTTGTGGCATCAAATTACCCAAAAATCACTGTCTCCACGCCTTGATCTGGCTCTGGCACTCCCAGGCCCAAGAGAAACTATGTCTCGATTTTTGTGCCCGTTGCAACCTACAATAATGACATTCCTTTGCCTCAAAATATTTGCATGCATTCGCACGACCGTGCCTCTTCCCTGGTGGTTAGTGGAAACTTGGCTTTAAAAAAAAATTGGCAGACGGATGTTCCAACAAAACAGTTAGGCGGATTGGTTATGGCGCTAAAGTTAGAGTGTTGGATGTGGGGAGGTCCCTGGGTTAAACCTCACAACTCTCGTTTTAGCTCTATAGTTATAACCTATGCTAGATTTAGTTGGAGGCTTATAGATGCGGCAGTTGTCACCAGATATGGCAGACCTCTGCCAGATTTGGTGGGGTCCCACCCATATAATTTTTTGATTTTTCAGTTATGGGCCATCCTTGGGCATTTCGGGGATGACACATGTCACCCATTGATTGGGCCACGTGGCATCTATTGATTGGTTCACCTGAATGCTGAAATCACACCTAGTCAACCGTACATGACACGTGGCACTTCTTGGATGGTTCCACGTGGCGTCTCCTGGGGGTGCCATGTGGCACTTTTCTATTGGTCCACATGGACCCCTAAAAATTCCAATGGCGGGTGACATGTGGTAGCCTCTGGTGCTGCCACATGAAATGATGAAATCAACATCCCATATGATGACATCACTCTGCCATGTCAGCTGCTGACATCAGCAGTACGGATGCTGATGTGTCCCTTGTTGACTGGACCTGTTTGACCGCAACTTTGACCGCGAATATCTTTCAAACCGTAACTTTGTTTGACGATCTGTTTGGACCATTAGAAATCTTGCGACACGCTCTTCGCGATCATGTCATTTTCACTAAGTTTTGGGAAATTTGAATTTTTTCCCTTTCTCTATCTGCTGAAGCAATTCTAAGCATTCTGAGTTGCCTCTGTGAGTTCTGAGTTATTCTTAGCCTTCTCTGGATCCTTTTTGGATCACACCTTCCCACTAAGAGATTTTGGGACCACCAAAATCTTTCATCAATCAATTGGTAAGTGAGGGAAGAGTCCCCTCACTTTGTCCTTCTCAATCCACTTTGCCTTGCTTGGATGGGTGCCTTTTAAGTCTACTCAAAGATAATCAACATCACCCATGCATGAATTCCTTGTCCTCTTGTCCAGGATGATATATTTATGTAGCTCATCCAAGTACTCTGGTGCAAACTCATCAATTGATGGTATTGAAACTTCCTCATCTTGATCCATGATCATGGGAGGCTAAAAAAGTTTCAAGTTCTTAACATTCACAACTGAGTAAATCTGCATATAAGGTGGAAGATCTAGAAGAAAAGCATTGGTACCGCTCTTCTCCAAGATAGTGAAGGGCCCATAACGAATGGGCTTGAGTTTCTTTCCTTCACCCTTCAATATCTCCTTGTTGATGTAAAGACATACCTGGTCTCCAACCTAGAACTGATGATCAACCCTGTGCTTCCCATGCCGAGCTTTATATTGTGTTTGAATTTTCTCCAACTGTTCCCTGACTTCCTGGTGTATCTATTGAATCCTATGGATGAAATTGCAGGCTCTGTCCTCTATTCGTTCTTCATTTATATCAGCATCTCTTCCATACATCAAGTCCAATGGAACCTTTGGTAGGTACCCAAAACATGTCTCAAAAGGTGAACTATGAGTGGATGAATGTAAAGTTTGGTTGTACTCATGTTGTACATAGGGTATTTGTTCATCCTATACCTTGGGATGCTTGCTGCAATAGCCTAGAAGCAAACGTACCACTGTTCGGTTTACCACCTCTGTCTGTTCGTTGATATGTGGATGGAAAGCAGTTCTCCTCTTCAATTTGGTGTCCATCATTCTCCACAAGCTAGTCCAAAAGTCCCCAAGGAATCAAGTATCTTGATCTGAGATGATAGATGTGGGTAATCCAAAGTGAACCCAAACATGCTGAAAGAAGAGATTAGGAGTCCGCTCAGTAGTGATCTACTTTTTAAAAGGCATCAAGATACACATCTTGCTGAACCTATCCACTACAACATACAAATAATCATGATCCCCTTTGGTCATGGGTAAACCCCCTACAAAATCCATGGATATACTTTCCCATGGATGGGATGGAACAGAAAGTGGTGAGTATAACCCCAATTTTCTATTAGTGGGCTTACAAGTAGAACACATCACACACCCCTTTACATATTTAGTTACAATTGATTTCATTTGAGGCCAGTAACAAAACCTCTGCAAATGAACCATAGTTTTTCCTACCCCAAAATGCCCAGACACAAGAGAAGTATGAGCTTCTTGTATTACATGGACTCGTTCACTTGTAGGAACACATAGTTTTCCAAGATGGTAAAGTAACTTTCCCTGCAGACAATAGTTCTCTACCTGTGCACCAAGGGTTAGCTTCACATATACTTCCTTAAAATCTTCATCGATGGCATATTGTTCTATATAGATATCATGAGATAAAGAAGTATTCTTCAAAATAATAGAAGCAACAATAGGAGGTCTAGAAAGCATATCAACTACCTTATTACTTGTACCCTTTTTGTACTTGATTACCAAGTGAAATTGTTGTAGAAAACCCATCCACCTGTAGTG
>JZKD02S2396376.1:106159-124377 GCA_000966675.3 Picea glauca
GATCGAGGAGAGTATGAACCGTCGGATCACTCTATGTCGGGAACATATCGTGACCGTCAGATTTCCTAACTACAAATGCATACTAATGCATACTAAAGAAACACACTTTTACCTATCGACATATTAGACCAAGTAGATCTTAACTAACTCCTAAGTGTCTAAATATCCTAACACATTCACACTCAACAATTCAAGTCAAATATGACTACTCTGATACCAACATGATCAAGGATCTTTTCATTGTGACTTATAAAGAATTGTATTAAATGAACATAAATTAAAGTGCACCATTAAAGAAGTGAAAACTTAAAAATAAAGAGACATAAGCATCAGATTTGAACACAAAAACTTCATAACGAAGTTCATCCCTAGTGGACTACGTCTTTGGGTCCTTCTCTCAAATGGGTAGGCTCTTTCATTAACTCGACAAAAGAATTTGGCAAATACATAAATATGCCTCATCCTGAAATCAAGCTACAAAAATAATGCTCAGATCAGAAAAGAAACATCACCACTGAATTTGTGGCGTCGAATTACCCAAAAATGTTTGTTTCCATGCCTCGATCCATCTCTAACACTCCTGGACCCAAGAGAAACTCTGTCTCGATTTTCATGCCCATTGCAACCTACAATAATGATATTCCTTTGCCTCAAAATCCATTCCCACAGTCGTACGACCTCTCCTATTACCTGGTGGTTGGTGAAAACTTGGCTTTAAAACAAAACTTGTGAACAGATGTTCCAATGGAACAATTATGTAGATTGGTTATGGCACTAAAGTTAGAGCGTTGGATGTGGGGAAGTCTCGAGGTCAAACCCCGCGGCTCCCATTTTATCTCTATAGTTATAAACTCTTCCAAATTTATTTGGCGACTTCTAGATGTGGTGGTTTTCACCTGATATGGCAGACCTCCGCCAGATTTGGCAGGGTCCCACTCATATATTTTTTTATTTTTCGGTTACGGGCTGTCCTTGGGCGTTTCAGGGATACCATGTGTCGTCCACTGATTGGGCCACGTGGAATCTACTGATTGGTCCACCTGAATTCTGACATCACACCTAGTAAATTGTACATGAGACGTGGCACTTCTTGGATGGTGCCATGTGGCGTCTCTTGGGGGTACCACGTGGCACTTTTCTATTGGTCTACATGGACCCATGAAAATTCCAATGGTGGGTGACACATGGCATCCTTTGGTGTTGCCACATGGAATGTTAACATCAACATCTCATATGATGACATCACCCTACCATGTCAGCTTCTAACATAAGTAGTACGGATGATGATGTGTCCTTTGTTGATTGGCCCTGTTTGACCACGAATATCTTTCAAACCATAACTCTGTTTGATGATCCGTTTGCATCATTAGAAATCATGTGACACACTCTTTGCGATAATGCCATTTTCATTTAGTTTTGGGAAATATGAATTTTTCCCCTTTCTCTATCTACTAAAGCCATTCTGAGCATTCTGAGTTGCCTCTGTGAGTTATGAGTTATTCTTAGCTTTCTATGGATCCTTTTTGGATCATTGAGTTGAGATATATTAGGAACCTCTTAAAGCAAGAGAAAAGGAATTTCCAAAAAAATTTTGAAAATACTCTTGTCCAAGACACTAGCAGAGTTTTAGATACCTAAGATTATTACATGTTGCTATCATATCCTACTGAAAAATATCATTTGAAAAAGGGTTGAGAGATTTGTCATTCCTCTTTACCCAATGCCTTGATTCCAAAATTATATTACTTGATAGGGGATAAGGCCTATCGATTGTCCAGACTCATATAATCTACAATTTAATGTCCAGGACAACAACAGGAAAATATTGTGAATGTTTTTTCTCTACTTAATCACAATGTGTCTTTTCAAGGAATGATTGAAGATAGCATCACTACACTCGATAGGAAAGCCAAGTTCGAAACTATTGAAGATCTTATTCATGAGTTGATTATGAAAGACACAACATTTGCACCTTTCAATGAGGACTGTGAACATGTAGAAAATTATGTTGAAGGCATTCACTTGAGAGAAAACTTGTAGAGTAATTCTTCATCCTTTCCTCCATGTCCCGATTCTTGAAATTCAATACTTAACAAGGGTAAATCGTTGGAATTAGAATTTGCATAAATTAATTGTTGGGAAAAGAATGGTCATCATAGACACATGCTTGTACAAGATGAGATTTAGAAGGAAAATTTATCACAATAAAGGATACTAAACAAGATTGATCACCAACCTAGTGGGTGAAGAAAAAGTAGTGTTTTGAATCAGGTCAAGGAAGAGCATATTGGTACATACTTTCCAACCATTTTGGTGCACAAAGAAGAAACATGTCCTTCTATAATGACCAAAATTAGCGGTATCTCCTTCACACATAATATTCCTTATGAAGTCCAAGGGTATAAAGAGGAGATAGTGGTAGAAGTCCAACAATGGGGTTGCCTCCAAATAAAGAAAAGGGAATGATCTAATACTTACAGATGGTTTCAAGGCTAAGTGTGTTGAAGCCCCAATTGAAAATATAATTTTAATATCCATTCAACCCATACGCATGTATGAGGAATTTCATAGAATGGAAGAATACCCACTCCCAAGGAAGAAACAATTCCCATTCTTGAAGCACATGTCACGTTCAACAAAGGGAGAGAAAATTTCTACGAGGTATTTTCAATGAGAAACATTTCAAAAAATCTAAGTAAAGAAGATGACGAGGAAAGCTAGTTGCTTTCACACTCCATTCTCAAAGATCATAATTGTCAATTTTTTTGACATCATTCACTGTTGGATGTAATCATCATTTTTTCAAAGCTTTTCTTAAAGAGGTAAACATTTGGTACTTCTCATTGTGAATGAAATTCAACATGATTTAATTCTTTCAATAATATGTTGCATATAATACCAATGCAATAGACCTAGCTAGTGCTTGATATTCCTATGGATACAAATATCCTTTGATGACTACATCGTATTTATAATTTCACATGATATGGGATGAGCTGGTATAAGTTAGGGTAGTAGTTCAGTAGGTGTTGTTTTTTGTCATGATTTCCTAGAATTATTTTCCTATTTAGTTTGAAAGAAATTTATTCATAGGCTTCAACCGAATGGTCCTTGGCCTATACTTTTTAGTTTTTTTCTCCTATTTGTTGATTTAATTTGTCAGAAGTTTCCTTATTATGTAATTTTTTATTTTATTTTTTGCTTGTTTCCTTTTCATGGAATAATCCAATCGTAACAATTTGGAGGTTTTACTCTGTATCTTTCTGCTTGAATAATGTCTTACTCATGCCAATATATGATTGATGACTTTCTTTCAATTTGACATATGAACACTGTGTAAATCCTTATGACGTTTTCAGAAAGGATATTCTGCCACCTTCAATATTTATGATTCCATTAACATTTAGTGTGATGAAATAAAATCTGAAACTAAAAGTAGTTTAAGGTTAAGGAAAATTTCTATGGGTATGTTCTCTGGCAAAGGAAACCAAAAATTTGTAAGTGAGAATAGAACATTGTTTAAATATCTCCTAGAGGAGCAACGATCTCTCTGTAAATCAGATTGATGGTTTCTATCATGATACTTCTTTGCTTGTCATGCCCACATGTGAGGAATGTCTCATATCAATCTCTTATTGTTGAATTTTATTTTGTAGCACCTAAAGGAAGAGAGGGCATAGTTTCACATGAATTTCCAAATGAAGATGATGCATCCTATGCATCTAATTTCTTTCTTTATGTGAAATATGAAATAGATTCAAAGCATGATATTCAATGTCAAAATTGAGGATAATGTTTGTCTATTGGTTATTGTTGAAGAAACCAAGGGATTAGAGCAATATTGATAATTAGTGAAAGTAGTGGTCAAGTGAAACCAAGAGATCTATTGAAATATTTGAGTCAATCAAAATGATAGCAATCATTGCCACACCATTTAATAGATTCATTGCTCACCATCTCACTATTAGAAAAATAGGTGTGCTCGTTTCACCATAGACAATATAGCAATATTGTCACCCAACCATAGGCACAAAGGCCACCCTGAGCACCTTAACCTTGACAGACAGAATAATTCTAGAAGCAATCCAATAGCCAACCAAGGTAGTGCACCTTTCTCCAAGTCTAGTGCACCAAGCAAGAATAACCAAAGACCAAACAAAATTTCCAAACCATAACCAAGATGCCAGCTGCAACTGCACTCTCTCTCCAAACTTGTTCACCACTGGTCTTATGCAGTTGTGAGTGTGTGAGTAAAAAATGAGCTCTAGTGCCCTCTATTTATACTTCTCTATCTCACTTGACTGGAACAACTTCTATTTATGGAGGCTAATAACTCGATATTAAATATTCTCTTGAGTCGATTTGTCTCCTAGGGTTATTATCTAATGTTTTAGGGTTTCTCTTGCTTCCCGTAATATTCTAGTCTCATCAAAGGTTACACATGAAGGTTAATACCTCCCACATATACCATTATATCAACACTCCTTCCTATCTAGAGAGGTATTAAAGGAAATGGTCTTGAGTACAAACAAACCATTCAACCAGTAGAATCATCATAGCCACACAAGTTGTCTCATGATCACGTAGATCAACTCACGAGCAACATCATCACTATCAATATCATTTGATTGCATCAACTACATCATCTCTCGAATCCATAATCCATCTAAGTAATTGGGCATGATGTTGGATAAGTCACTCACTCCACAAAGTGATACAAGAACCATTCTTCTAATCCAGACATATGTCCTAGAAGAATAATTGTTCCAACAAATGTTGGAAGCCATGCCATGGGCTACAAGAAATATTCTTCTAATCCGGACATATGTCCTAGAAGAATGACTATCCTAGACCATTTTCCATAGGGAGAATGTCTATCCACCAATAATCTGTCTTTCATGGAGCATTATCTACATGGAGAATGTTTGTCCATCAACATATTGACTAGTGATAGTCTCCAACACTAGTGATAGTCTCCATGGAAATCAGAACAATGCCATCCAATAGAACACAATTGTGTTTATCCATAGTAGTAGAAAAATACTACCCAGTGGTACACAACCACTCCTAGTAGCACACGACTACTAACCAATGACACACAGTCACTACCAGTGCATCGCATCCACCACAGTAGCATACAACTATTGTCCAAAGACATACAGTCTCCACAACAATCATATCATCTGATATCAACAATATCATGATACAAACTAAGTCATCGGGGCCATTCTTCCACTCAGATTTGTGAAATCTAGAAGAGCATTTACCCTCAGAAAGTAAAACATCAGCCATGGGCTATCTAGACTATTCTTCCCAAGCATAGATGAATAAATGTCCTTGATTTCTGGGCCTGGAGAATTCACCTAAATGGGCCATTCCTACGACACTAATCATAGTGCAACCTGGAGAGAATGAGTTTTCCCTATGGAATGCTTGTCCCCGATTGTTGAACCTATACCATTCACCTAACTGGGCCATTCCTCCAGCACTAATCATAGTGCAACCTGGAGAGAATGAGTTTTCCCTAGGGAATGACTATCCATACCATTTCCTATGGAAATGAATATCCAACACCAACCTCCAAAACAAACCATTATTCGAAACTTCTCACAACTGTGAACTTCAAAAGAATGATTGTCCGACGAGGCAGATCATTATACTTGACAACTACTCAGAGTGACTTCCAAGAAGAATGATTGTCCTAGACCACTCCCCCACATTTTCCACAAGGGGAATCATTGTCTATGGTACATCAAAAATCTATCAGACCATTTTCATTACGAAAATGACTGTTCGATCTCGACCATTTTCTGAATTGGAAAATCCCTGTCCATCAGAAATATCGAACCACTTTCTGGATTGGAAAGGAACTGCCCAATCTGGACCATTTTATGAAATGGAAAATGTTTGTCCATAAATTAATAACATATCAATGCTCCCTCCCAACCTGGGATTAATCACTTCCTTTTTCAATAAGTAAGTCATCTCCACAAGCCCCGACTTGTCCCTTAAGTATGAAAAAATTTCATCTTGGATAGAGGCTTTACCAAAATATATGTTATCTTCTCATCTGTGGAGATATACTAGAGAACCACTTCTCCCCTTTGGACTTTTATCACAAAGAATATAATTCTTGATCTCAATGTGCTTCGACCTGTCATGGAACATCGGGTTCTCTGAAAGATTCACATAGCTCTGATCATCACAATATATCACGGTCGAATTCAACACCTTATTAGACAGTCCAGAAATCAACTTACATGAGAGCCACATTGCTTTTGTACAAGCATAAAAAACTGCAATATACTCTGCTTCTGCAGTAATGAGTGCAACAGACTTCTATTTCCTACTAGCCCATGACATCATGTCAAAGCTCAAACTGAAACATATCCAAGTAGCACTCCTTTTGTCATCTTCACTGCCTTCCCAATCTGAATCGATAAATCCATGCAGTTGTATATCAAAACTCAAATGTCCCACAAGGTAAATATTCAACTGATTATTTTCCAAATACATTAACGAGCCAATCAATTGTCGATACAGAGATGGGTCTACTGGATTAGAGTCTCTCAACTTCTTCAGATATGTTATCATGGGATTTTCCCATGGATTTGCAATCCATCATCCCAAACTTCTAAGTAACCAATCTGATATACTTTCTCTATCATTGGAAGTATTCACCATGATTTTGTTGTATATCAGATACTTTGCATCAAGTTGCATGAATCCATACAAGTTCTTCTTCCATTTTCATACATGGGTATCCTTTTGTTATACCTCAAAACCTTGATATTTCTCTACATATGCTTCTTCTTCAATTACTTTGTTTGAGAAGAACAATATTTACATTTATCTGATGTAAACTCCAACCCATGGATACTCCAAGAGATATAATATATTAGATAGAGGTATATTTGGTTTACTGGAACAAGTCGTTATCATAGTCTTCTCCCTCCTTCTGGAAGAACCTCTAGTTTTGAATTTTGCAATGCTTCCATTCATAAGTCTTTTTCACAATTTCTTACATACATTGTTCTTCATCACAATTTCCATTCCTTCTTCTTGACTTCTTCTAGTGGGTTGCAGCCATGCTGGTAGTCTTATGATTCTTGGTATAATAACTGGTTGTTCTGGATTTTATTTCTTTCTTGGAATCTTCATGTTCTTCCTGATGTTCCTCTTTAACTTTGGCGTCCATGGATTCTTCTATAGATTCCATGCTCTTCCTTCATGAAGATTCCAACTTCTTCCTTTCATCATAGGAACATAGATGTAAATGGACAACCAAGGATACTTAAGGCTTCTTTTTGAAGAAGACTTCTTCTAGAGTCAAACTGAACACATGTTTCTTATCATGACTGCTACTTTTAATGGGGAACATGGACAGATAATTTATAATATTCTCAGATTGTTCAATGGATCATATCATTAAGTATTAGCTCCCTCCTAATCCTGGCTTCATGCATGAATGCATGCTCTTATTTTGGAATTCTGCAATCAACTCCCTCCATATAAGAGACTCCATGCTTTCGTCTGCATCCTTATTTCCTTCTATAAGGTGTCACAAGTCTTATTATAATTTCCTCTTGATTACTGACTTCTTTCTGGTTTGACTCCTTATGGATCTCTTCAAGTTTGATTTTGATTTCGTCCTATCTGGCAGTTGTTACTTATATAATTGATTCCTCAGGAATTTGTCACCAAATATTGTCAACATACTTCATCTTTTTCATGTACATTACTTGACTTGTAGTCATCATAATAGCAATCCTTATCTTGTTATTCTTCCATAGGTATTGTTTCACTGACCATCTTATATTCTAATAAATAGATACACATGATATGTACAAGAACTATGTAAACATGGTACGTACAAGAACTATGTTATAGAAGAATATTTTTACCTTGACTAGAATAAGAAGTATGCTTCTTCCTGCTTAACTTTCTTTGAGGGTTCCTTTTCTTCAACAATTGTTTCTTCGTGTGTTTCCTTCCTTTTCTTTAACTTAGGACAGTGGTTCCTGTAGTAACCATATTTTCGACAGATGAAGCATTGTATTTTTGACATATCCTTTTCTTGATTTGGTTTCTTCCTTAAGCCAAACTTCCTCTTATTCTTGAAATTCTTGAAATTTGTTGTGAAGGCTTGATCATCATATTTATTTTGCGATTTCTCTTTTGCGTTAATCCTTGATTCTTCTTGTGCACAACAATTCCAAAGATCTTCAAATGTGGGATACTCCTTTCTTGTGTTCATGCTTGCGGAAAATTCATCCCATGCCTTGGGAAGGCCATTGAGTACTATATTTACTAGTTCCTTTTCTGAAATGATTTCTTCAATACCTTGTAGTTGATGTCTTAACTGAGAGATTCTTATAAAGTATGATGTTATGCTGTCATCATCATTAATTTTCATGTCACGGAGCTCATTCTTCAGACTCATCACTTGCCCAATGTTTTTGACTGAGAATAGGTTAGTTAGGGCATCACACATCTTCTTAGATGAGTCAAGATGAGAGATGTAGGGTATCAAGTGGTATTTTATAGAGTCCACTATGATATTCATAGCATTGATTTCATTGTCCTTGAACTACTCCATAATTTCAACGTTCTGAGGTTCCTTCTCTTTTCCTTCTTCAAATTGTGGTTCCATGATCTTTTGTTTCACGATATCCAACACTTTATTCTTGGCAAGGATGAGGTCAATCCTTGTTTTCCATGCTCTGAAGTTAGAAGCCCCTTCTAACTTATTTTATGACTTCATAGAGTAAGGCATGACTGCTTTGACTTGGTCAACCTTTAACTTTGACTTGGTCAACCTTTGACTTTAACTTGGTCAACCTTTGACTTTGACCAAAAAATTCAAACTTGACGCCTTGGCTTGATGAGAGTACCAAGAGATGTGCTAGGCTAGGGAACACTAGGATATTCAAGAATTAGGTCAAGATCTTCACTTAAGGTGCCTTAATAAGAGGGTTAGGATTTTGTTGCTGCAACAAAACTTTGACTACAATTGCAATTGCAACTAAGAAAATCCTCCCAATCTATATTCCACTGGTTAGATTGTTCAAAGATAGTGTGGGCCCATAACCTATTAGAAAAATAGGTGTGCTCATTTCACCATAGAAAATATATCAATATTGTCACCCAACCATAGACACAAAGGCCACCCCCGAGCACCTTAACCTTGATAGACAAAATAATTATGGAAGCAATCCAATAGCCAACCAAGGTAGCACACCTTTCTCCAAGGCTAGTGCACCAAGCAAGAATAACCAAAGACCAAGCAGAAAGTCCAAACCATAACCAAGATGCCAGTTGCAACAACTACACCTACACTCTCTCTCCAAACTTGTGCACCACTGGTATTATGTAGTTGTGAGTGTGTGAGTAACAAATGAGCTCTAGCGCTCTCTATTTATACTTCTCTATTTCACTTGACTTGGACGACTTCTCTTTCTGGAGGCTAATAACTCAATATTAAATATTCTCTTGAGCCGACTTGTCTCCTAGGGTTATTATCCGATTTTTCAGAGTTTCTCTTACTTCCCGGAATATTCTAGTCTCGTCGAAGGTTGCAGGTGAAGGTTAATACCTCCCACAACTACCATAATATCAACACTCCCAAGCCATGATCTTCTATTTGAATGAACATAAATATGGACATGAAAGAAATCACTTAGTTGGTTGATACCATTAGATTGAAGTTCCTATTTCTACTAGACATAAAGATATAGAAGCCCCAAGGCACTACACATTCAAAACATTGAACCCTCGAAAGTGAAGCTATAACAAGGATAATAAAATAACTCATAGTTTGAGTGCATTCATTGACATATTAGGCATGTGTTTTCATATGATAAATAATCAGGTGTGAGACAGTGTTTCAAGAAATTAATGTATGTCATAGCATTGAATGTTGATCCAAGAAAATGTATATTCAATAGAAGATTCAATGATTACTAAGGAGTGGAAGGGAAGTAACTCAAAGATTGTTTACAAGAATCAAAGTTGAGTAGTAGTGGTATTGATCCAGATTTATGCAGGAACACAACAGAATACACAAATAACCATGAATACAAATATGTAGTGGAAATAACACTTCATTTCATTAATATCAAAGAACTCAAATTTGTTTATAGACATAATAGAAATAAACTAGCTAGGGAGTTGGTAGCTTATCTATGAGAAGAGATGTGGCGGCTATAGGCCTCTATGTGAAAATGAGGTTCAAAGGCCTATCTATTATTGAGAAACAATGGAAACCCTAAACATCCAAAAAACCTAACCCTAGGAGATGAAACACCAGAATATGGGCCCCGTTGGGGTAAATTGGTACATCAATTTCCTAGGGTCATAACTTTGGCATACTATCTCTGCTTGACGCATATGATACATCATTAGAAATATCTATCCGAGGAATACAATTGTTGGTGAAAATATCATGATGAAATTTTCCAATCGGTAGATGCCCAAAAAACGTCGTTTAGGGCCTCAAAATGGATTTGGAAATTCAGGACCCAAAAAACTACCAAAAATAGTAAATTTTGCTACAATTAAGGAAACTGAAAAACTCAAAGAAAAAATGGTGGGGGTCCAAGTGGAATAGGTAGGTGGACACCAATATCCACTTGGAACATTCCTCCCCCCTTAGGAAGCAATGGTCCCCATTGCGTTGAGTTCTTCCATGAGATGAGGAAACTTCTTCTAAACTTGGTCCCTGGTGAGCCACTTGCCCTAGTGAAGGAGTTATCTTTATTTGACAACTCGATATAGTTGGATCCTCTACTGGTGGGTGTTCTTGATTTGTGTTTCCATAATATGATTAGTTGTGGCTTTCTCCATGTAGTTTGGGCTTAACTATGTTGGTGTGATTTGTTCTGCCATGTCAGATGTGTCCAGTAGAGGTGGAAAGTAAGGCCAAAGGTGGTCCACATTGAACAATGGGTGTAGAACAAGGAATGGTGGGATATTGAGCTCGAAGGTATTGTCCCCTACAACCTTGGTGATGGTGTATGGTCCATATCGGAGCAGGTGAAGCTTGCAGTGGGGTCCAAGAGAGGTGCTCCTTCTTCAAATGTAGCCACACTTTGTCGCCCACCTGGAAGTTGTGTTACACCCGATGTTGATCATGTCATTGCTTATACTTAGCATTGGATTTGTCTAATATGTCATGAACCTGTTGGAGAATGTGTTGAATGCACTCAATGAAGTTGTTCACCTTGGAAGATTCAGACTGGACATGAGCCAAATCAGCTTGAGTAGCTAAAAATGGTATGGCTACATCAATGGGACATAGTGGTTGGAATCCCAAGCCCACCAGAAAGGGGTTTTGGTCGGTTGAGTTTTAGAGGGCCCGGTTATAACTATGTTGTATATAGGGGAGGCTCTCATCCCATGTGTGTGGATGCTTTGAGTTGTACATGTGAAAAATGTGTACGATCATCATGTTGACGACCTCTGTTTGGCCATCAGTTTGGGGATGGAAAGTTGTGGACTTGGTGAGCTTGGTGTCCAACATTGAACAAAGGATGGACCAAAATGTATTGAGGAACTTGCTGTCCCAATATGATATGATAGACTATGGGATACCAAAGTGTACCCACACTCATTCAAAGAAGAGTTTAGTAGTGGCTTATGTTGTGGTATTCTTCTTGCAGGCCACCATAATGGCCATCTTCGAGAATCTATCGACAACCACGAAAACACAGTCGTTTCCATTCTTAGTAGAAGGAAGGCCCGACTTGTAATCCAAGGATATGGATTCCCAAGGTCGACTAGCAGTAGGCAACGAAGTATAGAGTCCTTGCTTCTTGATGATCGGTTTGGAAATGACGCAGGCAGTGCATGATCTGATGTACTTCCCTACATCATGTCAAAGGTTTAGCCAATAGAAATACTTTTGCAGTATGACCACTGTTTGCTCGACCCCAAAATGCTCAACAACCTGACTATAGTGTGCTTCCCAAATCATCTTGACATGCTCGCTTGAAGGAACAAAAATGTGTCCCAGGTGACATAGTAGTACATACTGGAGGTGAAAATTTGGAACTTGGTTACCCTCCAAGAGCGTCTTGTATGTGTGGCCGAAATCTGGATCACTCTTCTAGAGAAGAAACCAATTAGAAGTCTCGTGCCCACAAGAGTTGAGCACGGTGTTTATCACCACGATTGGTGGTCGGTTGAGGAAGTATGCAACATTATTGGTGCTTCCATTCTTGTACTTGATGTTCAAATGAAACTGTTGCAAATATGTGGACCAATTATGATGGAAATTGTTCTGCAACTTCCCTTGTGTCTGTATGAATTGCAGGGGTTGGTGGTCTATGTGGATGATTGTTTCCTTCCCCAAAATGTAATGATTCCACTGTAGGCAAGCCTTCACAATGGAATACATTCCTTTGTGATAAGTGGGATATATTGGACAATTTTGCATTATGATATGCCATTGGATGCCCTTGTTGAATAAGAACTTCCCCAATAGCATAGTTAGAGGCATATGTCTCGATCTCAAATGGTTGTTGCAAGTCTGTTAATGTGAGCACTGGGGCACAACAAAGGTGATGTTTCAATTATGTGAATGCCTTGTGTTGAGATTCCGACCAAAATATTTTTTCTTTCGCTCCTCCATTGGTGACTTGACTCAAGGGCCAAGTGATATGAGAGAATCTCAACACAAACCTGCAGTAGAAATTAGTAAGACCCAGAAAGATGTGAAGCTCTATTAGAGTGTTCGGGGTTGGCCAATCCCGAATTACTTGGATCTTGGTTGGATCCACATGCACCCCATGCTCATCAATAATTTATCCCAGATACTGAATCTAGTTCATTCCAAAAATGTACTTCTCCAAATTGGCACACAACTTGTGTTTCTGCAGTGTTCGGAGGACCTGTCGAATGTGGTGGAGATGCTCTTCCCAAGTTTGGTTGAATATTAGGATGTCATCCAATTACACTACTACAAATGAGTTAGTGAATGGCCAAAATATGTCTTCAATCAGCCTCATGAAGGTTGTGAGAGCATTCATCAACCTGAAGGGCATGACCAACCATTTGAAAAGGACCTCCTTGGCTTTGAAGGAAGTCTTCCACATATCAGATGGTTCAATTGGTACCTGGTGATACCCGGACTTCAAGTCGATATTGCTGAAATATTTTTCCCCTTTGAGTGGTCCAGAAGGTCATCAATCTATGGGATCGGGTACCTATTCTGGATGGTGATCTTGTTCAAAGCCCAATAGTCAATACAGAGTCTCCAAGTCCCATCCTTCTTCTGCACCAACACGATCGGGCTACCACAGGGAAATGAAATTGGTCGGATGTGACCTTTCTGCAACAACTCCTAAATATGTTTCTTGATTTCATTGTTCTCCAGAATAGAGTGTCGATAGATCGATCCATTGGGCAACATCGCACATGGGGTTAGATCGATGGGGTGCCTGACTTGACAGTGTAGAGGCACCCCTATGGGTGAGGTGAATATGTCTCGGTACTCCTCCAATACCTTGTCCATTCGTTGTTGTCATGCGGAGGAGCCTTGTCTGGAGGTCATGGCCACAATCTTCTTCTTTCCATGAGGGCGGATCATCAGGAAAAAAAAATTCTCGGTTTTGGAAATGAGATTACTGCATTGTTTTGCAGTAACCAAAGATATAGAGATAGGTGATGGTACCTCTAGTATCCTGTACAACGTATTTCCCAAGGTAACAATAACAGTGCGAGGTCAGGACCCATACACAACATGTCACTTCCACAAGTATGGTTGGCCTACTAATATATCACAAACATCAAGAGGATAAATTTCACATAATACCTCATCAGTAAAGGGCTTGGTGTTGTAGGGAAGGTGACATTGTTGGCTGACGCGGAGATCCCATCCTTGGTGAAGTCACCTGATGTTGTACGGTTGTGGGTGTGTTGTGGTCAGAAAGCCCAACCGTTTCACGACCTCTGTTGAAATGAGGTTCTTTTGTCTCTCGCTGTCGATGATGAACTATAGTGGGGAACCCTTTACCCACATCTGGGAGTGGAAGAGACACTCCTCCTCCTCTGGATCTTCCGGTTCTTCCTTTTGTATCTTCGTGGTGGCAATGGTGGCGATGGGATCCACATTGATAATTTGATTTCCTCTATCATTCCCCTTCTCAAGTTCTGATTCAGTGTCGGAGCATGCATCTGATTCAGAATCCCTCATCTCAGCCACCAGTGACTGTTTGGCCTGACACTCACTTGTGTTGTGAGTGGAGCTCTTATGGAACTCACACCACTTTTCTGTGTCCTTCTTTGGATTTGAGGTGTTGTTATTTTCTTGCGTCTTTGGTAGGTTGTCTTGATCCACCATGCCTTGGATTTGTCCTTTGTTCTACAGTTTGGGGGCACCTTTAGCTTGCTTTTGATTCACAAATCCAAAGTCTCGCTTCTTTTGTTTGAATTTCTGCTCAATCTTGGTAGCATACCGGTATGCCATACCAAGTGAGTAGATGTCGAGGAAATCCATTTCCTCCTGAATATATCTGTGTAGACAAGTGAGATACTTCAACACCAAATGTTTCTCTAAATCTTTGATACCCAACTTTGTGCACAGGGTATGGAATAGATTTGTCAGCTCATACACATCTTAATCCATTTGTTTCCGCAACGTAGTCCATTGTGTGTACTTATCCTCATATCTCCCCACGGGATAATATTGTTCCTCGATGGCATCTAAAAAAGAATTCCAAGTGGGTACAGCTGAGAACGGGGAGGGTTCCTCCTCATCCTTTTTCTCACAGTAGGTTTCCCACCAGTCCTTGACATGGGGGGTGACTTTGAGCAGTGAAAAAATTATTTTCTCCTGGTCGAAAAAGTCATGAACTAAGGAAAATCCTTCTAATAGATTCATCCATCTATATACGACATCTGCATTTATTTGACCATCAAATATGGGAATTTCAAAGTTTACTTGTACCATAAAAGGGGTTGTGCCTCCAGAGTGGTTGTTGGATGAAGATTCGTCGCCAGTGGGCTATCGTTGAAGGATCTAGGATAAGTTATCCATCATCGCTTTCCTTTTTTTTTCAAGGGCCTCCTCAAGCAATATTTTGATAGGATCTCCTGCTCCCCATAGATGATTTTAGGGGCTAAATTTCGCAAATGGGGTAATTTTCCATGGTTTTTCCCAAAAACAGATTCGCCAATTTCCATTTTTTCTAAAAAGTATTCGCCTAGATTCCATAGAATAAAATTATTTTACCATAAAAATCGCCAAAATTTTATAGAAAGTATATAAAATCCTTATAAATTTAAATATTTTTACAAAACTATCGCTAAAATTTTTACATTTTCCATATTAAGGACTAGTAAGATTATCCCATGTTTCTACATTTTAATATAAATTTACATCCTTAAAATCATCCTTGTTTCTCCCTCGTCTTTCTTTTCGTCCCCCATGGGCGACTATTGGGGTTTGCGAGGATGACCTTGCAAATTTTCAACCAGATCGAGCCCTAAATCCTTATACCCCGACCTTGTTGGGGACATGCAAAGAAGGATCGAGAAAGAGCAGACCACTCTGATACCACTGATCTGGATTTATGTAGGAACACAACATAATACAAAAATAACCATGAATACAAAGATGCAACGGAAATAACACTTCATTTCATTAATATCAAAGAACTGAAATTTGTTTACAGACATAATAGAAATAAACTAGCTAGGGTGTTGGTAGCTTATCTCTGAGAAGAGATGTGGAAGCTACAGGCCTCTAAACTCTATGTGACAATGAGGCTCGAAGGCCCATCTATTATTTACAAACAATGGAAACCCTAAAAATCCAAAAAACCTAACCCTGGGAGATGAAACACTAGAATATGGGCCCCATCGGGGTAAATTGGTACATCAATTTCCCGGGGTCGTAACTTTGGCATACTATATCCATTTGACGCATATGACACATCATTAGAAAGATATATCCGAGGACTAAAATTTTTGGCAAAAAATTTCATGATTGTAATTTTTGATTGGTAGATGCCCAAAAAGCGTCGTTTAGGTCCTCAAAATGGCTCTAAAAGTTTAGGACGCGAAAAACTGCCAAAAATAGTAAATTGTGCTACGATTAAGGAAACTGAAAAACTGAAAGAAACAATGGTGGGGGTCCAAGTGGAATAGGCAGGTGGCCACCAATATCCACCTGGATCAAGTATTAAGGTTATTGGTATATTTTCACCTGAATGTGAAACATGGATGACCAAAACTTTTCGGGAATGAGTATAGGGAATCTTTATCAACACTTATAGAACGTAGAGATGGAAACAACATTAAGGAATTTTATCCCATCATATTCTATCCCTAACCACCTAAAATTTCAATATGGTCTAGGCTTACAGTTTGTTACTGGTTATAAATTTTCTCAAGTATATGTAGCCTAGTTTTGCATTTGTCACTTTCATATCACTCACGAACTCTGTGAAGCACCTAGGTGATTGAAGCCAGTGAAAAAGAAAGGTATATTCAAAGATAAATCTATTGAACAAGAAATTGAGCATGGTGCAACATTGCTAAGGATTCAATCATTATCAGAGAACCAATTTGCAATCCAAACACGTCTATGAAACTTAAGGGTATAGGAACTAGTTGTAAAAGGTTAAACAATGAATCCTAAAACTAGATACATCCTATCCCAACAATGAAATTTCCCTAAGACAATTGCTCACATTTGAAATATTTCATAGTGACGAGCCATTTCCTAGGGGGTACATTAGCATTGGATTTTATTATGATGTGTATTAGATGGCAAGTGGTTTGCAATGATTTAGTTGCTTATATATTTTCACCTTTCTAGCATGTTTTAGATTTATTGTTGATGAATCATTTTCTTTTCAAGTTCTTCTCCTATCCAAATGTTTGTTTTTCTTTTGATTTTGCAACATGTATCCCACTTGACATCTACAACTCATCCTTGTTTTAAGTTTCTGTTTCAAAATTTGTCTTTTTCCTGAAGATGATATGCATATGTATTCATCTAATTTTGGTTCACTGACTATGGTTGAATGCACATGTGTTTTTTTAGATTTCACCCCACAATGGAAATATCACATACATGAAATAAGTTAGAAATTTTTTGCATGATTATGCCCAATGAGTAAGAAGGAAAGATGACCTTAAATAAATTGGGGATATATAGGAGTAATGTTTAAGTGGTTGGAAATGATCTTCCCAAGTGAAAAATAATCAATTGTTCTTGCATCTTGGTTAAGAGACAAGTCTAATGTATTGAGAGATCCATCCAGACCCCAAAAAAGTTGCTCACATGAAGGATGAAAAGTTGAAAAACTACTTGATAAAAATCATACATGGATTACTTTAATATCTAAGTGCAAAAAATCATTAAATAAATCCCAACAAGAGGTTATCCATCCCCTATTGATCTTGTAAAATACCACTACTTCCCCCATCTTCTGATTTCTCAAGCATATATAAAATCAAAAGTAACGGATTAGGAAAGGAGATACAATAAATAGATGAGACATGTAAATATATATAGTGAGGATATGGAAGCTCACTAGAAATGGGGGAAAGTCTCTAATGTTGTGGTGACTCTATCGAGGCTATAGATGCTCATGGGAAGTGGAGAAACATTGAGGAATAACATATCTATGTTTGGTGAAAATATTTATATCCTAGAGTCTATTAAGCTCCGTGATGAATGTTTTAGCCTAGATCTTTAATGTTATCTTTAAGGAAATGAAACTAAACATTTTATCCTCTTGGCATGATAGATAAGATTATTTAACTGGTACACAAGCATCACCAATGAATTCCTCACTAGGGAACCATATCCCTGTACATTGATTTTTGGATGTCCTTGGGAAATGAAACATAGAAAATGTCTCCACTTTGTGCTCATAATCCAAAAATATATAGCAAAGACTCCTGGCTTCATCCATTGTGTTTCAATTTGTTGAAGCCTCAACTATCCCCAAGTCAACCGACTTGGAGAGCCCGCTTTAATTTTTTTTAATTGAGTCTCATTAAGTAGGCTTTGTTCCCTTGAAATTGTTCTTTTTACACATAATTTATGGTTTTGGATGTTGGTTGGAATTACATTGATTGGATACATGTGTGATATTTCTATTTTATGACACAATCATGATAACTTTTTATAGTTACATCATCAAATTGGTTTTTTCCTTATAAGTTTTCTTCTCCCACATTCAATGCATTACATGTATCATAAT